>OY755210.1:11657221-11863378 GCA_963576765.1 Draba incana
CATCATTCTCTCATTATCCTAATTTCATCGGTATAAATTGTTCTTCTTTATTTATATTTATCGTCATGATAAATTCTCCATTCTTTTTATAACACGTTATCAACACGATCACTCTAAGTTTATGATAAAAAATATATTATACTATATAATATAATTACGGACAATATATTACCTATATAATATTTTATTTTTCTATGGTTGCGTCATGCACCATAATTATTTATTTATTTGCTAATGGTCGGTTTACCGCCTAATAATTTATTTAGTGTTTTTATTATTTGCTAATGGTCGGTTTACCGCCTAATAATTTATTTACTGCTTTTATTATTTACTAATGGTCGGTTTACCGCCTAATAATTTATTTACTATTTTTATTATTTGCTAATGGTCGGTTTACCGCCTAATAATTTATTTACTGCTTTTATTATTTGCTAATGGTCGGTTTACCGCCTAATATTTTATTTACTGTTATAATATGGATGATTTCATCACCATATTTTATTTACTATTATAATATGGATGATTTCATCACCATATTTTATTTACTGTTATAATATGGATGATTTCATCACCATAATTTATTTATCGTTATGATATGGTAAATTTTATTACAAAATTTATTAATATTTTCAAATTAATTTTTGTTTTAATTTTTACCTCTAACGGTAACAAAGAAAAAATTTCAAAATTTTTCTACTTTACAACGGCTAGTTAACGGTTATGAAAAATATTTTCAATCTGTAAATACAATCATATTTTTCATTATTCAAATCACTCAACATTTTAGTTTCGGTGGTTTTTAGTTTTTATTATCGGTGTAATTTTTTCTTCTATTTATGGTCTTTTCGTTGGAGAATTTACTCCCGAAGAGTATCACATAAATTTTATTTTACTTTTTATTGCAATAATACTTACTGTAATCGCTGTTAGAATTAATTTGTACGGTTTCTAAATAATATAAATTTTATAATTTTTGTTTTGGAAACAATGGCAAATATTGAGAAGCTTAAGATTCCAGCTCTCCAAATCACTGGAGCAAACTACATGGCATGGACCACTAATGTGGAACTCCATCTAGATGAAAAGGGTATCTCGGATACCATAAGAGAGGAAAACGAATCGCTTCCCAACGAAAAGGCAAGGGCGATGATTTTCCTAAGAAAACATCTAGATGAAAATCTAACGCATGATTATGCGAATGTAAAAGACCCTGTAGAGTTATGGAAAGCTCTAAAAGAAAGGTTTGACAACCAAAGGGCAATAACTCTCCCGCATGCCCTTGATGAATGGGCAAATTTAAGATTCATGGATTTTGATAAAGTTGCAAATTATAATTCTGCAATGTTAAGAATTGTGCACCAATTGGAATATTGTGGTAAGCTTGTGAGCGAAGAGGAAATGCTCAACAAAACTTACCTTACATTCCATAAAGAGCACTATGTTCTTGCAGAACAATACATAAATTGCAGATACCGAAGGTTTTCGGAGTTGATTGTGGCGCTCATGATAGCGAGAAGAATAATGAACTTCTCATCAAAAACCATAATGCTCGACCTGCTGGAACTCTTGCAATCCCTGAAGTGAATGTAATGGGTGTCAAAAACCCAGAGAAATCAAATAATCCAGAAAGAGGAAGTCAAAGCTTTCGGGGTCGTGGTGGTCGATTTAATCGTGGACGTGGGAAATCCTATAATCCGCAAGGACGAAGGTCATTTAAATGGATTCGATCTGAACAAAACTCCAAAGGCAAAGGAAATGCTACGCAAAAGCGCGAAGGCATTTGTTTCAGATGTTGTTCCAAGGGACATTGGTCCAAAGTCTGTCGAACTCCTTTGCACCTTTGCAAGTTATACCAAGAATCTGTTAAAGGCAAAGGAAAGTAAGTAAACTTTTTGGAACACCCTGAAGGTGAAACACATCTCGAATCGTCTGATTTTGAGGATGACACCGAAATGACTGACCTTGCGGATAACCGAGATGCATGTAGTGAGAATGCTGAATAGTCTCTTGTTATGCTATGTATAATACTATGTTTTTCGAATAATGTTGTCTAACAACCATCTAATGTATAATTATTCTGTGTTTTATTTAAATGAATAAAATTTACTTTTTTCTTATTTTTGTCTTGATTACAGAAATGGACAGCGATACAAATGGAACATTATCTAAAGGAAATGTTAGAGAAATTTGTATACTTGATAGTGGAACAACACACTATTTTGAAATATAAAAGATATTTCTCTGACTTAAAGTCAACTAGAATTATGGTTGATACAATATCAGGTCCTGCAGACTTGATTGAAGGAACTGGTAAAGCCAACTTTATGTTGCCTAATGGAATGAAGTTTTCCATAAGAAATGTCTTGTTTTTTCCAAATTCTAAACGGAATTTGTTGAGTTTTAATGACATATATCTTCAAGGATATGATACTCATTCTATAACTGAGAATGAAAAGAAATATATGCTCATTACTTCTGATAAATCAGGAGAAAGCCAAATTTTAGAAAAAAATACCAAAAGTTCCTTCAGGTTTGCATCTTACTCATATAAGTGCAATCGAATCGCATCTAGTGATTAAAAGAAATCCAGATGATTTCACACTATGGCATGATCGCCTCGGTCACCCAGGCACACCAATGATGCGAAATATAATTGAGAACTCACATGGTCATTCACTGAAAATCCAAGAGATTTATCAAGAAAATAAAATGACATGTGTTGCTTGTTCCCTTGGAAACTTGATCATAAGGCCATCGCCAACCAAAATTGATAAAGAATCACCAAAGTTCCTTGAACGAATTCAAGGCGATATTTGCGAACCAATACATCCATCATGTGGACCATTCCATTATTTTATGGTATTAATTGATGCATCTAGCAGATGGTCACGTGTTTGTCTATTATCATCTCGAAATATGGCATTTGCGAGATTTCTAACTCAGATAATCAAACTAAGGGCTCAATTTCCTGATTACCTTATTAAGAGAGTTAGATTAGATTATGCTGGTGAATTCATGTCCCAAGCTTTCAATGATTATTGTATGGTAACGGGTATAGATGTTGAACATCCGGTAGCTCATGTTCATACACAAAATGCTTTGGCTGAATCATTAATTAAACGTCTGCAACTCATTGCAAGACCATTGATCATGAGATCAAAACTCCCAACGTCTGTATGGGGACATGCTATTTTACATGCAGAAGCACTCATTCGGATAAGACCAAGTGCATATCATAAATATTCCCCATTACAGCAAGTTTTTGGTAGTGAACCAAATATTTCCCATCTAAGGATTTTTGGTTGTGCGATATATGTGCCTATAGCACCCCCACAACGTACAAAGATGGGACCACAAAGAAGGTTGGGAATATATGTTGGTTATGATTCTCCATCAATTCTAAGATACCTAGAACCACAGACTGTTGACGTCTTTACGACACGATTTGCCGATTGTCATTTCGATGAGAAAGTATTCCCGGTTCTAGGGGGAGAAAACAAACAAGTAGGAAAGGATATAAAGTGGAGTGTACCATCTTTATTACATCTTGATCCTCCAACAAAACAGTCTGAACTTGAAGTTCGACGAATTATGCATTTGCAGAGTATAGCAAATCAGTTACCTGATGCTTTTGCTGATACTAAGACAGTGACGAAATCACATATTCCAGCTGCAAATGTTCCTGCTCGTATTGAAATCCCAAATGAGCACCATAGAGCAGATGATACACGTGAGTCTAGAACACGCTTGAAACGTGGTAGACCCGTTGGTTCTAAGGATAAAAATCCTAGGAAACGAAAGGAGGCTGAAAAGCATAATGATCCCAAAATCACTGATAGTGTTTTGGAAGAAACGAATCATGAGTCTAACGGCAATACAGAGCATCATGAAGGAAATCATGAGATTTCTATAAACTACATTCATAATGGAAAGATATGGGATAGAACTAAAATTGATGTAGTTGATGACGTTTTCTCATACCTTGTATCACTGGAAATTAGTGGAGAAAACGAAGATCCAGAACCAAAGTCTGTATATGAATGTAAAAACAGACAAGACTGGATTAAATGGAAAGATGCAATGCAAGTCAAACTCGATTCGCTTAATAAACGAAATGTATTCAGACCTATTACACTCATACCCAAAGATGTTAAACCGGTCGGATACAAATGGGTCTTCGTTCGAAAATGAAACGAAAATAATGAGATTATGAGATATAAAGCTCGCCTTGTGGCTCAAGGTTTTTCTCAAAGACCCGGGATTGATTATGAGGAAACATATTCCCCCGTAATGGATGCAATCACGTTCAGATTCTTAATGAGCCTGGCATCTAATGAAAATCTAGAGATGCGTCTCATGGATGTTGTAACAGCTTATCTATATGGATCATTAGATACCGATATCTATATGAGAATTCCAGATGGATTCAAAATGCCAGAAGGATTAAGTTCCAAACCCAAAGAGTTATGTGCAATAAAATTGCAAAGATCATTATATGGGTTAAAACAATCTGGGCGTATGTGGTATAATCGTCTCAATGAGCATTTAACGAAAGAAGGATACGTAAACGATCCTTTATGCCCATGCGTTTTCATAAAGAAAACAACATCCGGATTTGTGATAATCGCGGTGTATGTTGATGATCTGAACATAATAGGAATTCAAGGGGGAGCTTGCGTAGTTGTACTCTTTTTACCTAGCTATGGTTTTTCCCACTGGATTTTCCTGGAAAGGTTTTTAATGAGACAACTAATACGTAAAGACAGAGAAAATAGTGACATTGGTCTCCAAGAGGGAGTGTTGAAGAAATCAATTATTGATGATCTACAACTTAGACAATGATGATCTACAATATATAGATCATGGTGATCTACAACTTATAAGAAATGATGGATCCCATATCACTATTTAATTTAGTAGCTTCATCTTTTAAACCTCTATATAAGTGAACAAGTTTGTTCAATGTAACACACAACATTCACACGACTTTGAAACAACTTTCATAACTTTCATATTTTCATACTTTGATAAAATCTCTCTCTTGCACTCTTCTCATCATTCTCTCAATATCCTAATTTCATCGGTATAAATTTTTCTTCTTTATTTATATTTATCGTCATGATAAATTCTCCATTCTTTTTTATAACAACACAAAAGTATTTATTTGTCCGTGAGAATGAATTTGAGGGTTATATAACCTATTTAAGAATGACGGGTAAACAAAAAGGTTTAGACGAAATTAGATTTGATTGCTTAATGAGTAGTACACAATGATCACGTGGAAATGTGTTTACAAGAGATGTTCTTATATCAAAAACATGTTATATTCTAGATGTCCATCCTATGAATTTTGATCCTTTTTTCTTGTATAGTTTTTAACAACCACTCTGCATATTTTGAGATTATGTATTCCGCTTTGCTCTATAAAAATCTTTCAGTATCTTGACTCATTCTTGTGCCAAACTCTGGATCGCTACGGTATGCATCTGCATTTTTCAGACAAATTCACCATAAAATAACACCTTTTTTAAAAAATAAAAAAAATGCATGAGTAAATTTTTAAACCCCAAAATTAAATTGAGGATTAATTTTATTTGATGGGGGTTGAATTGTATTTTTGAGAAGTCCAAGGTTTAAGATGAAAACAAAAATTGTCATTTTGATGGGTTTGATTTTCTTTCTTCAGAAAACCCCTTTATTCTTCTAATACAATAATCAGCGACAAGTTATTTTTATCCTCAAAATTTTTCACTTGATCGGAGGTAGATCCATTGAAAACGATCATCGAGCAATGGATTTGGCTGAATTGTGGGCGATTTTCGGTCCTGGTTTCTCCGGCGCCGTTTTCGGAACCGGCTGGTGGTTTTGGGTCGACGCCGTCGTATGCGATTCCCACCCAGTTCCCTTCGTCCATTACCTTCCCGGTAATATCCATCATCTTCTTCCTCCGAAATTCGTGAACTAGGGTTTCCAAACAAAATTTGAGCGATCTATTGCTTTTTGGGGTTTCGCAGGCATATTCGCGTCTTTCGGAGCTTTGATGTTCAATTGCGTGAGAAAAGAAGACATCGATTACTCTCCTTATGACGAAGGCGAATGGAGGTTTAGCTTTTCGATTGATTCACAAATTGGGAATTAGATTAGTTTTTGCTTATTCAGATTTAAGACTGTTAGGGTTTGATGCATATATAGCTTTCTATAAACCATTAAGTGTTTCAATTATGTGTGTTGGCTTGTTGGTACAGATTGAAGCTATGGCTTTTCATAGCCTATGTAGTAGCATTTGTTTCCCTAGCTGCTTCTGTTGGCTTGTTGATTCAAGACTCGGTCGGGGGGATGGGCCCTTCGACGTGGACTGGTGTGGCTGGTGTCTTTCAATGTGTATTTGTCTTGATAAGGTATATAACCCATTCTATACTTGCTTAAGCTTCATGGTGTTCTTGAAGCACCAAACACTGCTTTTTAGATAGCATTGAATCACCGAAACTTCTACGAAATGAATATGATTCTTAGTCACTTTGAATTCTGTTAATTCCATGCTTAACTAATGGTGTTGTCTTCATTTTGCATCTGGACTGAAAGCTTGACTCTATAATTACAATCGATATTTGTACTGATAATAACGATGAATCCAAACTCACGATAAGATTGGGAGTTTCCGCCTTAGAACGTGTTTCCTTTATCTTCAAGATTATTAAAGCTGTTTTTTTTGCCTTATAGTTTTTCACTCAGCTAGAAGTAGCATATGAATATAAGACTATAGGTAGCTTTTGTATGGCAAATTCAACCGTAGAAAAGAGAGAATGAGATGTTAAAACATTCTTTGGCTTTTTGTTTTCTTTTACTGCAAATCTATGCATTCTGACTACAATTGTTTTGGCAGTGGGCTAATGTATTGGACATCGCACTCAGAGTGAGGACCGCTCGCTGGCACATACTTCATCTCCGACTCAGATACATGTTGTGATAACTTACAAGTGCCTCTCTTCTTTCAACTCTGTAAATTCTTATGTGTACTCCGCTCAGCATGCCGTTGTGTGCTAGATTCCTCTGCATTTGTTTGAGTGTATTTAATATTGTCGTTGTTAAGTTGCAGCTTCATATTCGGAGGTTTGAATAGAAAGGAATCTTTGAACTTTGTGTGAATGTTATTCAAAAGCCAATGTTAGTACAATAAAGTAAGTTGGAGTCGGAAATTTATCGAATCGAAAGAGATTCCACATATATGTTACCCTTTCTGATTTTAATAAGTAGATTATTATGATAAGAAGCCCTTTCGCATATTAGCAATTCTCTTTGGAGAAGGAACAAAACCACACTTGCTATGGAAGTGCTGAATTTCTTCGTCAACAAAGATAAGAGAGCAAAGAAGATGGCAAGAGAAACATGTATGTGAGAGCCGAGCCATTTTTTTTCAGACCAAAAGATCTACAAAGTCTGAAGAGGGAAGGACACTAATATGGCAACTCAAGCCTGGTAAAAGCTTATTTGCACTATTTGCAAACCATCAAAACAAACCAAAAAAAGACCCTTCCTGCCTTTTCCCCTCTTCAATTGCCAAAGTAATAGCTAGCTTTTCTCAGTGAACAGAAAAAAAATAAAACCAAAAGAAAATATAAAAGGAAAAAGAAAGAAGAAAATTAGAAACTATCTTCCATTGGGTAAAAAAAACCAGTACTTTCTTCAGTTTGTAAAGATGGGTTCAGGAGTCTTAAGCTAGGTCTTCTCTTGCCTCTTGTATGATGGCCAGTTTTTGTGGAAGTGACGGTATTAGCATCTTGTACTGTTCAAAACAAAACAAACAACATAACCATTGTTACTCTTTTAAGTTATAATCATGGTGAGAGAGAGAGAGAAACTAGGACAGTTGTGATGTATTTTTACCTGTTCAACAAATGCTTTTATCTCCTCCTCTGTAAGGGCTTCATCTTCGTCGTTGTTTTCATCCCAGCCAAGCGATCTAAGGAATTCAGCTTCTTTCTCATCTGGAATATCTGCTGCCTCAAAGCCACTAGTGTTTCTTTCCAAAACTTGAGAGGTTATCTGGATCCTTTCTGTCGCTTCTAGACCACTTGTTGCCTGTGGACTTGAAGGGTCACTAGCTACAAGCTCCTTCGGGCTGTTGTCGACTTTCTCCTCAACAGAAGACGAGTTGCAGGTTGTAGAGTTAATGGGATTGGTTGTTGATGTTGTTTTCTGCTTCAAAGCACTGTAAAATGCATTCCTGCTCTGAGTTTGAGCTAAGGAAGCTTTCTTTTCAATGGTTTGGGCAGATATCATGCTTAAGGTAGATCCCTTGACCTCCTTTGGGCTGTTTGTACTTCTCACAGGAGCAGATTGTGTTGATTGAGCAACGCTCATCAGCTGGCTAGAGACTGCTCGATTGTTGGTGTTACCACTAGGACTTCCTGATTCTTTAACAGCAGCGGCACCGTTGGGTTTGAGAACCAACAGCTTCTTCTCAGGTTTTATTTGACCACTAGGATTAGACTGGAAATTTACGAGCGAGGCAGAGGGCTGGTGATGGGCATTTCTTGAGGGAGCTAGACAAGTTTCACCAGTTCGAACCAGTTGCTTTGGCTTAGATTTATCCGAGTGGTTAAAACTCTGTCAAAACAAATAGAACAGCTATTGATTGTAGCAAAAGATTGATAATAAGATTTACTAAGGGGAATACTTACCGAGCACTTTGGTGTTGAAGCCACAACTGGTATCAACTGCCTTGACTGCTTGATAGCCAAGTCCTCAAGTCTTTGTGTCTTCACAGATCCCTGAAAACAATGTTTATAATCTTAGACAAACAGAAAGGTAAGTGTACAATAAAGCTACACGGAGATGATGCGAATCATACTTGGGGAGGGGTATGAGTTCTTGCAGGAGCCTGAACCAATGCCTCAGCCATGTTAAGACCAGTTTGCCCAGTTACAGTTCCCGTGCTAACAGCATTAGCTCGTGGAGAAGTTAATGACCCGGCACAAGCCTTCTCGATGACATTGGGAACTTCTGCCAGAGCTGACGTCCAACCTTCCCCACCAATCAAACCTGAGCTACCAACTGGCAAGCTCTGAACAGCTGCACTTAGACCAGGAGATGAGACTCGTACAACATCGTGCTTCTCGTCAGCTCCGAGCGAAGGAAAATCCTTATCAAACCCAGTTCGCTGAAAGCTATTGCTAATGCTAGGTCCAGGAAGTATACCATTTCCATTGTAACTATTACTACTGCCACCATTTCTCATGCCCACTGTAAATCCTCTAGAAAGGTGATCGCCTTGTTTCCTTGTAACCATTGAATGTGATCGTCGCAATTGATCATGATCCTTACCAGTTAAGATATTTCTGGTAGGGAGAGAAGTGTCAAGGTCCCATGGATCCACATTAGAGCTTACCCTATCTTTATCTCTGATGCGGTCCTTATCCCTTTGACTCTTATTATAGTTGAAACTACTATACGCATGTTTTCCAGACCCATTACTAGCGCCCCTCCTTGAATTAGTAGAAGAAGATCGATCCAGATCCGGAGAATGAATTGAATCAACATCACTTTTGCTCCTAGAATTCCTATTCCTGCTATTATGTAGTAAAGATGCAGAATCTATAACAAGAAAGCAAACAGTTAATATCACGAATACGAACAAAAGAGGCTAAGATATCAAATACAATGCTATGATACCTGAATGAGAGGAAGATGATAAAAGGTGGTGGTTTGAACTCCCACCCCCAGAAGCATGCCCTGAATTTCTCAACCATTCCGGAACTAAAGAGGGTTCACCTTTATCCATTAGTAAACCTCTACCTCATCACATAAAAGAAAGAAACACACTTTCTCTGACCCTTCTCACCTCTCCAAAGAACAATAGAAAAAAGCTCTCTACTTACGAAATGCAGTTAACCTAAAGGAAACCAAATCCAAATGACTTGTTCTTGTGAACGCACCAATATGATGAAAACTTCTACACTTCCATCTCTCACACAGATGGCTTAGAAGACGATTTATCTTCTTCAACCCTAGAGAACCATCATCCTTGTGAACACACAAACCCAACCAACCTCTATTCAATGAAAAATCACTAGCAACCTAATTCGCACCTATTTCAATTCCAGTGATGGAAACCAACCAGAAACCCTAACACCTAACGCACATATCTCTCTATCTGTAATCACCAGCGCCAATATTAATCAACCCAAGCCTCTCTACGGTTCAATAGTCCGCTTCAAAGCAGAATCACACAAAATTTCTCACCGGATAACGAAAACACGCCGGAATCCAAACGACGAGGATGGGGAAAAGGGGGAAATAGAGACAACACACCAAAACCCTAACCCGAGGGGAGATTGTTAGCCCAAACGCATGAAGAAGGCGTCTTTTAGATGCAATCGCTCAATCGAAACAATGGTTTCGCCACGCACAAGGAGTTTTTTTTTGCCGAAACGGGAAAGGAGGAGGAAAGAGAGAGCGATGGAATCGGAAGGAAGAACAGTCGGAAGGAGAAAATTGTGGAATCGAGAAGGAAGATGCGAAGAGGAAATTAGGGTTTTTGCGGAGAAGAGAGAGTGGTAGAAGAAGAAGGGAGGCGAAATTGTAAAATTGTTCTTCTGTGTGTTTATTTGGGAAAATACTTGGAGGAACGAAACGTATGAAGAAACAAGAGCCTTTTTTTCCTCTCCTAGAAGAAAAATCCTTTTTTTTTTTTTTTAAAATTTCGGAATTGGTTTTAATTTGTTTTATTTGTCCACGGGAAACAAATATAAACTTTTCTTTAATCTGATTTGAAATTTGAGCATTTAGTTTGATTTCTTGCACTTAGGCCCAACGATACTAGATAGGCCCATAGGCCCTTTTTTTATTGTTTATGGGTAGAGAATATACATATGTGATATTTGTTTTGATTTGTTAGCGTTTTGATCCGATTCGGAAAAATATTTAGGGAATATATCGGACCAATGATCAATGATTTAGATATATTTAGGTAAATCTAAATTATATGAGGTTTTAAGGGGTTTCCAATTTAAGAAAACTTTTGTAGTAATTGTAACAAAAATTTACAATTGATTCATAAAAAATTAGATAGAACTTTTAAAAGATAAAACATTCCTATATAATTTGGATTTTCTTATTCAGCAAATCACGAACATAAAATGATCCACTACAAGAAAAGGTTACCACAGCTACAATTTCTTTTTGTAGCTATGTTAATACAAACCAATATGGAAACAAAATCCTAACATGGTAGTGAGATTTAAGCATGTAGGAGCCTCGTCATATCGAGCAGCTTCATCGCTTGGGGACCGATGGCGTGTGCTATTTGTCATCTCTTTACTGGCCTGACTAGTTACTCCATCCTCTCGACCTGCACTCGTCTCAACTCTGCTTCAATCGATCAACCCTTGACTCGTGGGTTAAATGTGGCTTATCGGTCACATGTATTGGTTAAGCAACCGATATTTTGTTCTTCGGCTCGCAAGTTGTTCGATTCCTTTCTTGCCTCCCCTCTATCGACACTCGCGGTTTCATCTTGGGATACCGGTCACCTAACTGAGAAGTTTAATCAGTATCCTGATTCTTTGCTATTTTTCTTCTGTTCTCTTTTTATCTCTCTTGCACCATGGATCCATCCCTTGAGCCTTTCTAAGCTCATCTAGCTCCAAACCACCTGAAAACAAAGAAAAAAGAATGCAATATGTACCAAATCGTAATCATAAACTCTCAAATGCTAAACTAACCTAAAATTAGTCTAATATGAACCTAAAGATGATAATATGATACTAAATATGGAATTAATCAAAGGAAAACTAACCCTAAAATCATACAAATTACAGTAACTTCACCTGACACAATTAGCACACAAAAATATTTTTTTAAAAATTCTATTTAAACACTTAATTTTGGACGCTTCACACGTTCTCTTTGAAAGACTTGTTGTAAAGGTTGTCCATAGAAATGATCGGGGGTAGACTGCCAAAAATTGTGTAGTTTACAACATAAAATTGTATACTTGTATCATAATTTGGTTTTTGGTAGGAAAAATAACGTTTACAATTAGTGAAAGGTAATTTAACCAAAAGCCAAAGTTTTGTAAGACTCTTAGGTATTCATGACTATGGCTCGTCTGTCCACGATGATACGAAAGGTAAAACATAAAGTTGCGGATTCTTGGGCTAATCTTTGAAAGACACAATGCAAAGCTCTTTTCGGGTAATCTATATAGAAGATAAAATATTTATTGATCTTCTATAAGTGTCTCTGAGTAAGCAGTGTGTACGTGTTACGGCTGCAATAGCAGCCATAAAACCACCCCCACCATTTTCCCTCCTCTCTATATCTTCATATTTTTTGTTGGGAATAAACCACAAGTATAAACTACTATATAAAAGACAAAACCATCCACAACAATCTAATGCCAAAAAACAGTTGTTCATCACCAAATGTAATGGCGTAACACTAGATTTGCTTTAGTTTGCAATAACTCTAAAATCTGATTTTATTTTTGCAATAACCTAATGCTTCTCCTTTAGATTTGCTATAACCCTAAAATTTAATTTTTTTTTTTAATTTTCTGGTTATATTACTTATAAGAGAATACAAGAGAATACAAAGGGGGAGAGATTGGAGAGTTATCCTTGGGTCATAAACCATGAAGGAATCAAAGAAAGAAAAAGATTACAATTTGTACCACAATTGGAGGCAATCCACAAAACTTGCATTATCCTTTAGGATCAGGCAAGCATCTTGGATTTCTCTATCAATCTTCTTGAAGAGAATCTCCGCCAGAAGTTTATTGTTACCGAAAATGCGCTTGTTCCTTTGTCGCCAAAGGGAATACACCACCGCCTGAGCCGCTAGCAATCTCAGGTTGTTTTCTGATTCGTTTGGGTAAGGCCTTTTGAGCCAACTTAGAAAGATTTGCCAAGTACCAAATCTCATGTAAGGAGCCATTATCCTTTAGGATCAGGCAAGCATCTCGGATTTCTCTATCAATCTTCTTGAAGAGAATCTCCGCCAGAAGTTTATTGTTACCGAAAATGCGCTTGTTCCTTTGTCGCCAAAGGGAATACACCACCGCCTGAGCCGCTAGCAATCTCAGGTTGTTTTCTGATTCGTTTGGGTAAGGCCTTTTGAGCCAACTTAGAAAGATTTGCCAAGTACCAAATCTCATGTAAGGAGCCCTTAGCCTCTGAAAAACCAATCTCCACACATCTTGAGCATAGGGGCAGTTAAGCAAGAGATGAACTCTAGTTTTCCTATAAATCTCACAAAGCACACATGTATCACTTTCAATCACTCCCCAATAAAACAGCCTATCCTTTGTTGTTAACCTGTCCAGACAAGCTAGCCTACTGATAAAAGCGTGTTTAGGTATATGACCAGGGAACCAAACCTCTTTAAACCACTTCACATCTTCATTAGGAACGGCTGTTTGTTTCCTTACAAGAGAGAAAGAGAAGCTATCTTTAGAAGGACCCACTCCATCTTTCCATTTATATATGTCCTACATAGTCTCTTGAAGGGTGATTTTAGTAAATAGGTAAACAGGGCCTGAGCATTATCACTTCTAGCACCTCTGAAATTCCATTCATTGCCGTTTGCCGCATCAATGACCTTGGAGTCTATAGGAAGACCATAGATCCTTGGTCCATCAGTGCTAATGTACTGAATCAGTTGCCCAAAAGGCATCCAAAAATCCAACCAAAATGAGCAGCATTTACCATTCCCAACAGAGCATGAGATGAATTCTCGGGCTAAAGTGAACCAGATGAGGAGAACAGAAGCCAAATCAGTTTGAGGCCAAATATTTTGTTCCAAGAAACGAAGTCTCTAAGACCCAAACCACCAACCACTTTTGGGGAGCAGACTTGGGTCTTTGACCTTTGCTTTACCTGAGGAATTAGGATCACCAGACCAGAGAAACTTTCGACATAGCTTGTTAATCTCTTTGATGCATCTTTTAGGTAGGATAAATGCAGCACACCAATAAGCCATTATGCTTTGGATAACTGAAGAAATCAGTTGGGTTCTCCTTGCAAAAGAGAGATGTCTAGAGGTCCACGAGTGTAGCCTTGCTTTTACCTTCTCAATCAAAGGAGCATAATCAGTTTTAGACAGCCTCCTAGGCAACAAAGGGAGACCAAGATACCTGACCGGAAGAGTTCTTAGAGAGAAACCAAATAAAGAAGCCAGATTTAGCCTTTGGGGTTGAGGAGTGCCAGCAAGGAATAGGGAGGTCTTACTTGGATTCATGGTGAGGCCTGAGATTGTTGAGAAGTAACTTAGTAGCTCAACTATAGCTTGAAAAGATCTCTGAGAGCCGTCAAAAAACACCATCATATCATCAGCAAACACTAAGTGAGAGACTAAAGGATTTGATGCCTTAGGGTGAGCTCTAGTTAAACCCAAGGAGAATCTGAGATTAAGTAGCCTGGAGAAAACATCCATTCCAATCACAAAGAGAGAGGGTGACAAGGGGTCACCTTGTTTTATACCCGTAGAGTCTTTAAAATACCCACAAAGCTCACCATTGACTGCTACTGAGAATCTCATGATTGAGATGCACTGTTGAATCCACCGTATGTAGATCTTAGGGAAGTTAGTTGATTTTAGGATGTCAAGGATGAAACTCCACTCCACAGAGTCAAAAGCTTTCTTAAGATCAAATTTCAGCATTCCCCTGGGAGAGATAAAATTGGTGTTGTAGCCTTGAACCAATTCAGTAGCTAGCAGGAAATTCTCAACAATCTGTCTGCCCTTTATAAACGCTGTTTGATTTTCTGAGATCATCTTAGGTAGCAAGTGCTGGATTCTTCTAGCCAGAAGTTTTGCCACCACTTTGTACATTGCCTTTAGACAAGAGATGGGTCTGAAGTCACCTACTTCTTCTGGGTTAAGGATCTTAGGTATCATGGCAATGATAGTTGAATTCTAATGCGGTTCCAGTTTTCCTAAGATAAAGAAGCCTTGGACTGCTCCAGCAACTTCCTCACCCAAAATATCCCAACAACTCTTGAAAAGCTCCCCCGTGTACCCATCAGGACCTGGCACCTTGTCAGGAGGCAAAGCAAAGAATTCTTTTTAATCTCATCCAGGGTGAACACTCTTTCCAAAGTTGACCTTTCTACTTCAGAACATCTAAAAGGGTGTATATATGCAATAGCAGATACAAGAAAGGGCTTACGAGTAGGTGCAAGACCCAACAACTGCTTGTAGATATCCACACATGTGCTTTTAATCTTCTCTAGATTAGTTGTCATTGAACCATATCTCAGTTTTATCTTAGACAACCTATTTCTGGCTCTTCTGGCAGCTGCGCATCTATGGAAAAACCCTGTATTATGGTCTCCTAGTTTAAGCCATTTGATTCTTGACTTTTGTCTCAGAAAAGTCTCCTTAGCTTTAGCCAACTCTCTCTACTTTCTTAAGGCATGCATCTCAATAACAGCTTCAGCAGGAGAAGGAGAAGATATCATGTTGTTTTGTGAGGTTTTTAGAGCCTGAAGAGCTTGAGCAGTTCGGTTCTGAATTCCTAAGTAGGCAGTGTGATCCAACTCCTTAAGAATCCTCTTAAGGAGCTTAAGCTTCACACTTACTTTCTGCATCGGGGAACCACTGACAAAAAAATCATTCCAGGCTTCCATAACTGTGTCTTTGAAGAGAGGATGCTTTAGAAGGTACAAGTTAAACTTAAAAGGTCTCATGGGCTTTGGTGTTGGATCAGGCAGCCTTATGCAACAAACAGCATGATCTGAGAAAAGAGGCTCTTCAAAGCTAATCTGAACTTCAGGAAAAGTCAGCAACTACTTATCATTCCCTAGGACTCTATCCAGTTTCTCAGCCACATGTGTCGTTTGATTATGGTTCCACCATGTGAATATTGGGCCTGTGAAAGGCAAATCAAACAAACCGGTGACATTTAAGCAATGTTGAAGCTCTCTACTGCCAGCACTAACATTATCAAAATCATCTCTCAAAGAATTTTCAGAAGGTTTTAGAGTTTGGTTGAAATCACCTGTGACCAGCCAAGGAGAATTCATCAAAACTCTGTTAGAAGACAAATCCTAAAGCTCTCCCCATAGTTCTCTTCTTGTGATTCTAAGATTAGAAGCGTAGATAAAAGTAATTGTATAGCTAATCCTCCTATCCACTAAGAAAAAGCCACAAGTGACTTGTTGTAGGGACTTATTGTACACCATCATCAAAACTGATGGGTCCCAGACAACCCAAAGCCTGCCAATATGAGAAAACTCATAGTTTGATTCTACTCTCCATCCTAGCAGAATAGCACCAATAATTCTACTTGCATTAGGCTCCAAAACATGAGTCTCTGCGAGACATCCAAAAGAAGGCTGATGTTGGCTTATCCAACTCTTAAACCTTTGCTGCTTTTCTGGATCGTTGATCCCTCTTAAGTTCCAAAAAAAACTCAGCATTACAAAAAGGGTTTGGGGGTTTTAGTTAACAAGAAGGGAAGACCCTTCTACCAACCCAAGAGAATGATCAGCATTACTCTTAGTACTTCCTGCTCTTTTCTTCTTCTTCTTTTTCTTTTTAGAGACTACAAGAGTGAAGTCTTCTTCTTCCTCTCTGAGTTCTGGGTCATGGGGTGAATCTTGTGATTGCTCACTGTCACTTTTCACAGCATCAATAGGGTTTGTAGCAGGCAACCCTTTGTCAATCAGAACCTCAGTCAACACCATCTCTTGAGCATTGCTAGAGGAAGCAATACTTGGGTCAAGATCTGGAGTCTTTTGAGTCTTGTCCTCATTCTTAGGGGGTCTAGAGAAAGCAGTACCTAAAATCTGATTTTACTTCGCTTAGTTTTTATTTTGGTGTTAATTATTGTGCACTCAAATCTATGAAGGATCGATTCCTGAAGCATTATTACTGATACATTGTGAACTTGCAGCATTTTTTGTTTGTTTTTAAAGTGAAACATTATACACGACATGGGTCTTTGTCATGCTTACATGGCATGCTTGGTGTTTGCATATCCTCGATAAACTTAACACAAAACCGTTGACAACATCTCCTCTACAGGATTGGCTCGACCAACTATGCATGTGATGCAAATAGACCGGGACATATTTTCTCGATAGTAATTTTTGCAAAGGAGTATGCAAGTGTCATATCCGACATTGGTACAAATAAGTGAGCAGTTATTTTTTTGATGAATCGTCAATAGTACCCTACTAATCATAGAAAGAAAAAAAATATAAATCTTTGAGATAATAACTTGATGGTAGACTTGGTAGTAATTGCCTAAACTTCTCATAATAACAAATGTCACAAAAGTCACAATTGCTAAAGGAAAAGCTAGCACTTATTCAACTTCGCACACAAAGGCTTTTTGTTTTTTATAGTATTAACCGCTAATTTGCATCATGTTTTTTTCAGGAATTTCAAATAAACAAAAATTTCGCCTGTGAGCACTATAAAATTCTTAAATGGAATTAGCTATAATATTAGGGATTTTGAATCCTAATAATTTTTGTACGAATTAAACCTTCTCATCGTAGACAAAAAAAAATAAGGGAAATTAGGCCTAATAACCAAGAAAAAAATTATAACTCAAAAACTAACTAAAACCCCTAAATTCAATGACTAAAATTTTGCCACATACCCCTTTTTTGGTTAGTTTTTAAGTTATAGTTTTTTTCTTTGCTATTAGACAAATTAATCCAAAAAATAATAAGTAGACAAAAAAAAAAAAAAAAACCCCTTCTCATCGGCTTTCTGTTGGGCTTTATTTAATTGCTGATAATACTATTGTCTATTTAGTTGGACCGTTCTAACTGGAATCATTTTATTTTTGCTTTTCACGAACCCACTTTCAGTCATAAGTAGTAGTTGCCTGCTAATAAGCTATGATCCATTTAGTATTTATCTCCTGCGCCATTCCTCATTTGCTTTACTCTTTGTGATGCGTTAAATGGAATAAGTAAAAACGAAACATAAAGATGCAGAATGATAATAATAATGTAAGGTAACAAATAGCATGCAAACGAGATAAAGAATGTGATGGTTCATAGGAACTCCATAGGAACTTTACCTAGTTGGTGACTGCCACTTTACCTAGTTTATTGCATTCCATTTGGGTTAGAAACAAAAAGAGATAAAGAATGTGATGGTTCATAGGAACTTCGTCCACTAAATTGCTACATAACTTAATTAAACCAATATTATTTCATTTTCTACTTGTGATTAATTTCTTCTTCTTTTTTGATGGCTGCCTTTTACATTGTTAAGAAAACATCTTTGTGAATCTGTATGTATGCTCCCACATGGATTTCGGTGATCTAACGATTCATTTAACTCGTAGATATATATACTCTAAGTCCAATTTGACGACAAATATTTATATGAAAAAAACTTGTAGACATAAAAATATCTGTTTTTTTTTACTGTCAGGTGGATTTTGTTTTTGATGAGTGATACGAATTCTCTGTCGTTCCCAATTACAATGCTTTTGTTTTTTTCCTACACATAATATGTAAACACAAAAAAACTGCTTCGGTTTCTAATACAAAAATTTGTAATTGATCTTACATGCTTTTAAGATAATGACCACCCAACAGATGAAAACTAGCTACTGTTGGAGATTTAAGTGAAAGTTACAACCGTTCATGTGAGGAGTAGGAACCGTTCTTGTGATAATTGCAAATGTTGGATTTATGGTTTATTTTATCTATCATTGCAACATATGGCCCATTATAAAAGTTTTGGAGCAATTAAACAAAGGTAGATGAAGAAAAATTTACGAGACCATCTTTGGTCGAACACAAATTTTTATTTTCTTTTTATCTTGTGTCTTAACCTAGAACAAAAGGAAATTTGGTTGTCTTCTCCTACAACGGATTTCGTGTAACCCAAAGCATTGATAAGGCGAAATACTCTTTAAAGAAAGTGCTCTCATGCACGATACAATCATTATCCAAGTTCACCGTTAAGTTACAATCCCAGAGAAACATCGATTTACAACAGCTACAAATAGAGAAAATACTATAAATGTTATGTAAATTTACTACAGAAGAAACGATAGAGATGTGATTTTGAAATACGAATATTCTATCTACCAAGATTTTATGGTTTCCTTTGTGCTTTCCATGTTGCATGGTCACTATCAGCCTCTTTGTTCATCTGTGTGGACAATCTTAATGCGTGGCTCTGCTCTATATAGAAGCCTTTTGTTATCGATAATGGTTATTTACTGATTAAGATGTATCTGTATAAAAGACTTTTCATTTCACTAGAAGGAAGGACTATCATTGTATCAAGAATTCTGTGGTATACATTAACAAAATAATAAGTAACAACAATAATTATATGTGTTTTGATTCAAACAATGTTTTTTCACAAGGTATGGTATATTTTAGATACTATTGTTCGTAAACAGAAAACTTTTAAAACTAAAAAAACTTAAACCGAACAAACATCCAGATTAAACATCATTCTTAAGATTTTAAAATGAAAACTGTCTTAAAATCTTGTGGATCTGGTGAAGTTGGTATCTTTTTGTGGTTCTGTATAATTTTGCTTATCAAATTTGGACAGTTTATGTGCCATCAAAAGAGTACTTTGTTTGGTTGGCAAAGGGTTCACCCAAAACCTTCTTTGGCTTATTCCGAAATTCTCAATCTATTTTCATTTTTCGAGAAACAAAACAAAAACAGAAAACGAACAAAAAAATAGAAAAAGATGCATGTACGTAAAAAATCACAAATCTCAACCTTCAATTTTTCAGGATCGACTTGTTTTGTAGTTCTTTTTTTTTTCCAAAACAAATCTTGTAGAGGAAGTATAACATGACCCTTGTGAAGTCAAAATGACAACTTAGTATACATATGCAACAATATATGCAACTTAAAGCGTTGTCTAAAACTAGGGAAATTGGCCAACCCCTAGTATATGCAACAATATATTATTAGAAGCACCACAAGACTTTAGAAGACAAAGAGGTAATACTTCAGGAAGTTTTAAATATATTAAATTTGATAGTAAATATTTTTCTAAAAGAACTTATATTATTGTTAAGTATTCAAAGATCTGTTGATATTTTTGAACATATGAGATTTGATAGTTCATATATTTGTTATGTCATAAATCAAACGGAAAAATATTAACATGCCATATGTTTTATATTTGTAAAGTAAATGAAAACATTTACTGCAGTAAAATCAAATTATCGTTGAAGTGCGAAAACTTAAAACTCCAAGAGCAATGTGAACACACCTAACCTTGTTAGATAATGGTTATAGATGAGAATAATTCCCAATATGACATAAAAAAAAAGTAAGCTGTAACAAAAAATTGTGAAAACACCCAACATATCGTTAGGTCAAGAAGGTCGCTAAGCTTTTATTTAACTTTTTTTTTTTTAAAGGGATTACTATGTAGGTCAAGAAGGTCGCTAAGTTGATAATTATTGAGCTTTAAATGTTCAAAACTTCTTCAAAATCTTGTTACATGTTAATTGCAAAGCCCCACTTCAATATGTGAACCTAATCTATTGACAAACACGCCAAATGGCATATTTTCTCTTTCGTTTCTTTTATATTAAGAAGATTTTTGAGTTGGAATATTTTGGAATTTTCTAGCAAAGCCAAGAGGAGAGAGCTACACAAAGATGACTCAAAGGTTCAACAAAAGGCCACTTTGTTTTCAAAAATAATTATGTTTTGTTTACCCTTTTCTCTCTTGTATTAGCCGCCCCTAGTTGTAGCTTCCCCTCTTCTTTTTTGACTCTTTGAAATTCTTCTTTCAAAATTCACCAAATCTCCTTTCTTTTCTCCAATTTAAAACATTTTGAAGACAATTGTACTTTCTTATTTGCTAAAAATAATAATAATAATTTCCTTAAAACGGCATATCGCTACCATGCACATAATGTAGGAAAATAGTTAAACATAACAATTTGGGATTCGTATTGTATAATGAAATATGTACGTCAAATTAATCAATGACTTTGTCGAACTAATTATCAAATTTGTTCTAGTTATAAGATGAATGCATTCCTCTCCTATTAGTCTAGTAATAACCATGTCGGAGTTCCAAGGTGTACGGAAAATGAAAGAATTTGCTATAGTAATTCTTTCAAAGTGAAAGGAATTACCGAATTATACATAGATAAATTTTAAGAAATGCCACTTTGGACATGCCACTTTTCAAAAATGACATCATCAAAAATATTTTGCAAGACATGCCACTGTTTATAAGGTTCATTTCCAAAAATACCCTTAGGTCTAATTGACCTATTTTCAATAATATCTCTCCTCTTTCTCCGGCGACGAACCAAATCACGAGTCTCACAGTCGTCGTCGTCACCTTCGATCTCGCCGCCTTCTTCACCGTCAATCTCGCTGTCTTTTCCACTGTCGACCTCGTTATCATCCTCGCCGTCGCAGTCGCCATCGATCTCGCAGTCGCCACCAAATGTAAGAAACTCTGGTTTTTTTGGGGATTATGGAGTGATGTATGATTATTGATCTGAATCGATTCGATTAGTATGTATTTGCAACTTGCAAGGCTAGAGGAGCCGATCTCAGGATCCGCTTCAAGGTAAATCAATGTTTTGGATCTCGAAAATGAATCAGATTAGAATCGAATCGATCTGGTTTGAATCGATCTGATTAGAGAATTCGATTTTGTTTATCGATTTGATGAGCTAAGCCTGGAATTATGTTTGTTATCGATTTGATGAGTTTACATTTTTGATTTGTTTGTAGAAATATGCCCTTTTGATTGGATCTTTCCGATTCAATCTGGTTTTGGTCTCTAACGATATGCTCTTTTTCATCCCGTTGTGCTCTTCTGTGATAAACTTTTTGTTTCACTATGATTCAGCTTGGGTGTAAGGGTTTTTTAAAGTGGATTATGAGATTTTTAAGTGGATTATGAGGGTTTTAAAGTGGATTATGAGATTTTTAAGTGGATTGTGAGATTTTTAAGTGGATTATGAGGGTTTTAAGTGGATTATGAGGTTTTGTAAATTGGATTATGATTGTGATGGATTTTCTTGTTTTATGTCTGATCAGGGTGTAATGTTAGAAATATATTCTCTGTGCGGAGTGTGGAGTTAGCCAAATAATAAGCATTGAAATTTTTAAGTTTAATGTTGACAGGGGAGCTTCTGTTACTTTTGTTAAGGAAGACATTAGTTTGATTGATTTGGTCAAGGATTTTTGTGAAGACTATGAGATTAATGGATATGGAGTGAAGATTAGTTATGCAATACCGGATAGAAAAGAGTTTCCCCCAATCTTTCTTAGCAATGATAGGCAATTGTAAGCCTTCATGAAAAAGTTTGTAAATAGTGGTGGACTTCTTCAACTATATGTGTCAGTCGACGAGGTACATGTTTCCATTTTGTGTGCTTTTATGTATATAGATTGTTATGTAAGGTGTTTCTATCTTTTATGTATAAAGTGATGAAATCTTTTCTCTAACAGGAACAAACAAGCTAAATTGCGATGACAGAGAATAGCAACACTGCTCGTGATGATGCACCTCGCCTTCTTCTGCAGAATCAACAAAGTAAATCAAAAGGAAGGATTGAGGATGACGAAAACACCGAACATGGACGATCTTCAAGTGCTGCTTCTAAATCTTGCTTTATCTCAAGGGAGATATTGCTAAGCAACAATCTTTGATAAGTGTATAACTTTCATTTATAACATTTTGATCAGTTTGAAAAAGCTTTATAATCTTATTTAGGAGCAGATACAAACAAGCTCAATCGCAATGACAGAGAATATCAACACTACTCGTGATTATTCACCTCGCCTTCTTACAATAGAGGTTTTTACAAGCACATATTCTACTTTAAAAACCTTATAATCTCCTTAAAACCATCATAATTTTTTTTGTAGATTAATGATGTATTCGATATATCTTTTTTTTACAGGACAAAGTCAGTCAAAAAGAAGGATTGAGATGACGAAACAACGAAGATGAACGATCTACAAGCGCTGCTTTTAAATCTTGCTTTATGCCGAGTGAGGTATTGCTAAGCAACAATCTTTATAAGTGTATAACTATCCTATCTAACATTATGATATGTTTTTAAAAAGCTTTTTAATCTTATTTAGGAGCAGGTACAAACAAGCTCAATCGCAATGACATATAATAGCAACATTGTTCGTGATGATCCACCTCGCCTTTTTACAATCGAGGTTTTGACAAGCACATATTCTACTTTAAAAACCTTATAATCAAGTTAAAAATCTTATATTCCATACTATAAAGGTTATAATCTGATTTACAAAACCTTATAATCCGAATATATATTTTTGCAGAGACAAAGTAAGTCAAAACAAAGGATAGAGGAAGACGAAAACACCGAACATCAGCGATCTGCAAAAGCTGCTCCAAAATCTCGTTCTATGCCGAATGAGGTTTGTCTGATCAATAATCTTTTTTTGAAAACATTATAATTAGTTTTAAAGAGCATTATAATCTGATGTAAAATAATGACCAACTTGCATATATTTTTGTGTTTTTTGTGTAGCGTGTGCTTGGAACTGAAACTTCATCGATCTCTGCTTGTCGTAGTGCTCGTGATATGGGACACGTTTTATCTTCTTACAGAGGTCAGGTTTCGTCTACTGATACAAATGGTGATGAATTGTTTATAGGGAAGATATTCAGAAACAAGCCAGAAAATGGTAAAATTGTTTAAGGATGTTGCAATGAAGGAGGGCTTCGAATATAATGTTTACAAATCATATGGTGGTAGGGTGATTGCTTATTGCATTGATCGTAAATGTAGTTGGAGGATTCGAGCAATCAGGTTTCATGCTTCGGAAGGTTTTCGCATTAGCAAATATGTTAGCAAACACAGTTGCGATAGTTCCTTGAAAAATCTCAATCATCGCCAAGCTACTGCCAAGACATTAGCGACAATAGTTAGTAGGCATTTCGAAGGAGGACATATTAGATTGAGACCTAGGCAGTTTGTTAACTATGTTAGAAATAATCAAGAAATTAAAATTTCGTATCAAAAGGTGTGGCAAACTCAAGATGAAGCAACAAATATTGCTAGGGGGACAGTGGTTGATGGATATGAGATGTTACCAATGTGGTTGCATATGATGCAGGAGAAGAACCCCGGTACAATGATTGCGGTTAAGGTTAATAGCTACAGGAAGTTTAAGTATGCATTCTTGGCTTGAGGACAATCAATTAGAAGGTTTAAATTGATAAGGAAAGTAGTTATTATAGATGCTACATTTTTGAAAGCAAATTTTAAAGGAACTTTGCTCGCTGCATCGTCGCAAGATGGGAACTTTCAGTATTATCCTATTGCTTTCAGTATAGTAGATTCTGAGAACGACAAATCTTGGGACTAGTATTTGAAGAAGTTAAAGACGATTATACCCGATGAACCATATTTGGTTTTTGTGTCCAATCGTGTGATGTGTATTGCGAATGGTTTAACGATCAATTATCCAACTGCTCATCATGGGATCTGCGTATATCATTTCGAGAAAAATCTTGAGACGACATTCAGGATTTCTCCGCTTATAGCTGTTGCGATACAAGCAGCTAATGCTTACACAATACAAGAATTTGAAGAATTGTTCTGGTATTTAAATAGGATTATAAGGTTCTTTATATAGGATTATAAAGTTTATTAAAGATGATTATAATGTTCTTTAATAGGATTACAAGGTCTTTGAACTGGATTATATGTTTTTTATATTGTATTATATGGTTTTCAGGAAACTTGAGCTTGCAGATCCAGAGATGGCAGATTACCTGATAAAAGCAAATTTTAAAAAATGGGCACGTGTTTACAGGTGGAAGCAATCATTTTCAGAGAGTATTCATCCTGTGGGTGATAAAGCGTTTTGGAACATTCATGATCATGTTGCTCAATTTGTATATTTGCCACCTTCAACACGCGCCCCTAGTGGTAGAAGAAGGACGAAAAGGATAAAAAGCAGTTGGGAGTATGACATGTATAAAACCAAACAATACAACTGTAGTAGGTACCATCAGAAGGGACACAACAAAAAAAATTGTGTGAATCCAATCATTTGATTCTAGATCCGTTTCAGAGGCTCTTTCTACATTCTAAACATTATTTTTTAAGGAGATTATATTGTTCGAAGATTATGAGGATTGAAACTGAGAATTTGTGTGTGTTTCAAACAAGATTATGAAGTTTGTTAAAGAAGACTATGAAGTTTATTAAAGAATATTATGAGGATTTTCATAAATATTTTCTTGAGAAGATTATGAGGTTTATTAAAAAATATTATGATGATTTTCAAAAATGATTTAGCCAAATTTTAAAAACATTTGTACTTGAGTTTATGGTTTATTTGGGTTAATAATTATACTTTATGATAATACTCACGCAACTCCTAGTTTCTTTTTGAGTTGTAGGTAAAGCAAAAATGTGACATCGGGATCGAGGCAGAAGAAGAGGATGATAGGATTTTTGTGTTGTTATTGTTGGGTGGGGGTTTAGTGTTGAAAATTTGAATTGTGGCGATTTAAAAGAAGATGATTATTTTTCAACACGATTATGAGTGTTATTAAAGACGATTATGAGGATTCAAAAGAATATTATCAGATATATTCAAAAACATTATGAGGGTTATTAAAGAAGATTATGAGGATTTTCAAATATGCAAAATGAGATTAAAAAAAAACCAGGATCTAAAGTAGAATTTCAGATATCATAAACATAAAAGCCAGATATATCACAACTTGTGTTGTTGTTCCATTCAGTCTTCTCCTAGTGCCTTCTTCCAATTCACCCATGAAATAATTATGACAATAAAGAAAATTACAACTTGTGTTCCTGTTCCATTCAACTTTCTGTTTCCTTCACCCAATTCACCCATTCAGCATGAAAAAATGGCAATGAAAGAAATAATTATGATAGATGAAATAGAAATGTAACGACCGTAACCCAAATGAAGGATATTTTGGGTGGTGTCGATCGACACCCGTGGTTGGCGTCGATGGACACTGAGTTATGAAAATCGTACGTTTTGTTTTGAACCGCGATTTTCACGCTGTTGGTTATGGGAAAACCCTAGCACTCGTCCCTTTATTATGTTTTGGATTGTGAGCCAACGGGAGAGGGGGAAAAATCAGAAGTGAATCATGAGAGTGGAGATTTCGAGCGAGAAAGGAGATTTCCCGTGTTTTGCTCGTGTTTTGGAGGTCTCTCGTTTGTGCGTTTCGGTGATTGCTCATGGCTCGCTTCTTCGTGGTTGTAGCGTGAGAACCAGTGGGTCGAGTCTCGGTGTGTTCGTGATCGTTCTTTAGCTCCTCTTCGAATCGCGAGGTGAGTGCGTGATCGTTGGAAAATGCTAGAATCGGATATTAGGGATTGTTTGATTGTTGATAATCGTTTTTCATGATTGATTTTGTTGAGATGTCTCTGGGTGGTGTGTGAGTCGTATCGAGTGTCTATCGTATCGGTTGGGAATGAATCGAGACGAGCCACGTGAGGACAAGCTCGGTCTCTGGATTCTGGAACGGAGTGTCAATCAACGCCTAGAGGCTATGTCGTTCAACACCCTGTGAAGAAAACGATACCCAACATTGTAGAGTGTCGATCGACACCAAGGTGGCTTGTCGATCGACACCAAGGTGGCTTGTCGATCGACACCCGTTACTTCTTGTTGAAACTTTGCGTGAATTGTTGTAAACCGAAAATTGTTTATTTAATCTGGAAGTTGTTTAATTAATTTGGAAGTTGGTTTACTTAAGATTTAAATTGTGTTGTATATTGATATTTGTTTTGCGTATTTCCTATTGGCGGGATGACCGCACCACTGAGTATTTATGATAATACTCACGCGACTCCCAGTTTCTTTTTGAGTTGTAGGTAAAGCAAAAATGTGACCTCGGGATCGAGGCAGAAGAAGAAGATGATAGGATTTTTGTGTTGTTATTGTTAGTATAGTAAACCGGCTGTTTTAGGTTGCTAGCTTATTTATTGAGCATTCCTGAAATTGGTATTGAATATTTATTTTGGAATATTGGTTATTTATCTATACGGATTATTCTGTTGATTTAAATGGTTATGTTTTTCTGCAGTAGAAAATGCTAGGTTTTAAAAAAAAAAAACCTGGTTGTTTGAAGAAACATTTTTTATTTTGCTCTATCAAAAGAATACAATAATCACTTACATTGATAACCTTGGTAAGTTTCAATGTCTTGTAGCAGATTTCTAGATCAACGTCACCCACTTTGTCCGGGTGAGTAATGAGCAACGCCTTTCCCTTCAACTTTTTCACATCCTTTTCTGTAACTCTCTTCTCATTTTTACACCAAAGAGAACTGTACTCCACCCATTTATCAAATGCGGAACGCCAAAAGATCTGAAACATCAAAAAAACATTTGCAATATGTATAACTTAAAAGATACTTTGATTTATTAAAAAGGTACATCAACAACATATCTTGTGTAGATTTCTCATCATATTACGGAAGTTGAAAGAAGGTTCAATTTCCTTTACCAACAATTTATTCACATCGCGATCAATATCTTCTTTTTCCTGAGCAGTTAATTCCTTTTTGGGCGGCGGCGTTGAGGGTGTTTGGGGGCTCTCGGACTGGGGGCTCTGGGCCTGGCTGGAAGATCCATGGGTCGTCTGCCCTTGGCTCGATTCATCTGGTCCTCGGTGCTCTTGGTCCATTTCATCATCAGACAAAACCACATAGTTTGGGTCATCGTTTTGTCCGTCTGTTTCTTTCTCTTCTTCTTTCTCTTCTTCAGCATCGGATTCTACTTCTTCAACAATATAATTGTAAAAAAAAATGTAAAGAATTTTAAAAATGTATGAGAATGTAGATTAGAATTTACTATTTTAGTGAAGGCAATTTTCATATAGGAATGGTTGTGTTTTCATTTGCAAAGTTTTCCTCGTTGTTTTGAGTTGTTGTATTATCCACTGCATCATCTACATCCTCTGCACACTCAGCACCCTCAGCATCCTATGCACCCTTTTCTTGATTCTGCAGAAGAAAATGCTCCCAAAAATCTTATAATCCACTTTAACTAAACCTCACAATCTTCTTTAAACAACCTCATAATCTACTTTAAAAAAATCTATGTCGAACAAAAAACATTATCAAAAGAAAAAATATAGAGTTTGTGTATGTATATACCTCATTCTGTTTTTCAAATTCTTCTTCATCATAAATAGTTTTTGCAGAATCACTCGAATCATCAAAGTTAGCATCTTGGGTTCGAGGCTCACTAGCCTGCAAAAAAATTAAAAAACTTGTGAAGATTAGTAGTTCAAATTGTATGTAGTCCAAAAACGAAATAAGATTAGTATACTGCATTCTTATTTCTGTTTGCTTCTAGTTCTCTGCGTGAAAGATCTTCAGCCTGCGAAAACAACTATACAATGTGATTAACATAGGAAGGACATTTTACAATAAAATATTGTTACATTTTTTCATCTTTGTTTTACCTGCTCCTCTGTTTCATTCATCATTTCTTCACGTATGGTTCCATCGCGTCCAAGTGAGCATTCAACGTTTGATAGATATTGATTATCATATCAAGTTTGTTGTCAACAAACATCCATCTTTGCCTCGAACTCCCAGTGTTGGTGCCTCCATAACTTCTTTTCCTTTTCTTTGCAACATTACTTCCATCTCCTGCTTCCCTCGCAACGTTGCTTGCATCTCCTGCCACCGGTTTCTCCTTACGGACAGTACGAACGTCTATCCATCTTTGATTCCAGTCAGCCTTTGTTACTCTGTAATGTTCTTCCACAACAAGTTTGACAAGATCGAACAAATTCTTATCTTCTTCATTACAGTAAGGATTGAACAACTCTCTGTATTCTTGACGGTCACCAATGGCAGTCTGAACTTTGAACTGAGGGAAAAGTTTAAAATTAAACTAAAACCTTACCATGTACTCTAAAAAACTTATAATCAACTTAAAAACATTAACATATACTTTAAAAAAACCATATAATCATGATTCAAACCATATCATTTTCTTTAAAAAGCATACAACTTCCTTTAAAAACCTTATAATCAAGTTTAAAACCATACAATACGTTATAATTTATCATATGATTTAAAAATCTTTATAATTTCGTTTAAAAACGTATAATATAAATTAGAATAAAATTGTACATGGGGGTCATTTGCAATGTTCACTAATTGTTAAAGTCTTTGGTATCTTGTCTCTTTCCACTGCAGTTGCAGTGGTCGACGATGAAGATTTTCTCTTCTACCAAACTCTCTTCCGAGAACTTCGATCGAAGTTAAAACCCAGAGCTGAAATGCAAACACAAACCCTGAAAGAGTATGCTATTAAAGGCCAGTCTTAAGTGTCATATCTTTCAAACTACCCAACAGAGATTGGTAGGCCAAAGTTCCCCAGTTGAAGCTGCAAAACATTTCGAAAGACCCTGCTTTTTCCATTTCAATGTTTATCAGCTTTGTATTGGGATTAATTGCTAGCATTGTGCCCTGTACTATGATGAAAGTACCTGCATGAAAAAAACAAAACAATTACATATATTTCAAGCTCTAATAATATAATTTTATGATATTGATTATAAGCTTTTAAAACAGTATTATAGGTATTTTTAAACATGATTATAAGGTTCTAAAACAGTGTTATAATGAGGATTTAAAACAAACCTAGCCGAAGCTTCTGTTCTTCAGTCAACACATCTTTGTTCTCTTCCAAATACTTCACCAAACCTTGCATATTGACTTGGTTCTTCTCCATCCAAGCATTGATAACCATGTCGTCCATCCTGTTTGTTGTGGTGTCTTCATTGGGCAGGCCTGTTATCAGCAAGAACTCCCTAAGCGAGAATCGCATTGGTTGTTGTGCAACAACGAACCACAGCTCATCTTCCTTGCTTGTTTCCAACCTTCGTCCCATCATAAAAGTGACAATGCTTCTAGAGAAGGGGACTTTATCTTGCAATAGAAACTGAATGATGGGCCAGAAGGGTGATTTTTGTAGTTAAAGCAAATTTTAAGATTTTGGAACAGATTTTTAAATCAAATTATAAGGCCGTAAACAAGACAATAATATGGTTGTAAATCAAATTATAAGTAAATTTAAATCACATTATAAGGTTGACGCTTACCTGTTGTTTACTTCTATCCACTGATCGTCTCCTGGTGTAAACATTTTGCTCCGCCTTGTTGTTGTTTTTCTCGTTGTCGTCTTCTTTTACCTTTTCGGATGGGCTCTCTTGAGAAAAAGGTTGAAATTCAGAGTATTGAAAGTTGGAGTAGGTGATTTATCCTGTAACATAGTGTATATTCGTTCAGTGTATTATATGAATGTGTGTAACATTGTTTTAGCAGATCTTTTTGCACCTTTTTTGAGGATTTTGCTTGTATCATCTTCATTGTTTGTATCAATTTCATCATCACCAGCATAACTTGCTTCTTGTGTGTTTGTCTGACGAACGAAATCTTCTAATGTGCTAGTCACATTGGCTTCATCATTGTTTGTACAATGTTCAGCGTTGTCCTCTTGAGTTTTTCTTACATCTTCTTCTTGGTTCTCCATCTCTTGTTTACCAACTTGCAAAAGCCAAAAACATTACAAAAATATCTAGTCCAGGTTATGTTTTCTTCCTCCTCTTCATTTGTTTCTTCTTGGTTACCTCCTCTTCTTGGTTCTCTTCTTCTTGATGGTCATCTCTCTGAGTCTGTTAAGAAATAAAAAGATATAACATGAGAATCAATTATTAACTCTTTTTCTTATAAATTTACGTTTTGTGTTATTCACAAACCTCTGCTTCAATGTTGTTTCTGACATATGTCATTCCCAAGATGGTCTCTACGATAGTTACCCTGCGCGTCAAGCCTTCAAGTAAACTGATTACGTAGTCAAGTTTCTCGTCCTCGGAACAGTTCTTTTTTGGATTTGCTATACCTTCACAAATATCTCCAAAGAGTACATATTCTCTTATCCAGTCATCTTTGGTCATTTCATAACCTTGCATAACGAAGTTTATAACTTCCAAAAATTCATGTCACTTGGATGGGGTTTAGTCACATGAATTTCTTTCACGTCTTTTGTCCCAAGAATTGTTTGAACCTCAATCTAGAACAGATAAATTTAAACAATAAGGTTATTAAAGAAGATTATGGATTATATAGTGATTTTAAAAAAGATTATAAGCTTTTTAAACTAGATCATAAGCTTTTTTAAACTAGATCATAAGCTTTTTAATGAAATTTAAAACAGGTTATAAGATTACAAGTGTGAACTTACCCCTTTTTTGCAAGGGTTATAATCTCTGACAACTTGGGTTGTTTGGTGCTTTGTCATCTCAAACAGAACGGAAATACTTTCTCTGAGCCATGAATCATCTGCGCAAATCTCGTGCCAAAGATTGGTACAGTGCGTAATGCCCATAAGTGTAGTGCGAGGACAAATCCCACACATCATACCGCTCTTTCTTCACCCACGATTTCGGTCCAATTTTTGTAATGATGTTGTAGAGAATAGTGTAAGCATGCTCCCCCCCAAGGCTGACAACAATAGATATCGAAATCTGCAACAAAACACAGCCTAGTGTCAGGAATCTTCTCTGCTGGACCGACATCCATCATAATGCCTTCAACCAAGACAACTGCACCAAGGCAAAGCTTTTCATCATCTTGAATATCTTCTGTTTTCAACATGTTCAGAAGATCGTTGTGTACAAACTTGTTTCCTTCCATCCAAAGGTAAGGCTTTTTGTCTACATTTTTGCCTTTCCTTTGTTTGTCTGTCACAATTTCTTTGTACTGAAGACCTGTGTGTACATAAAAGCACATTATGAGGAATAGAAAACAGATTATAAAAGATATTATAAGGTTTTAAGCAGATTATATGGGTTTTTAATAAGATTATGAGGTTTTTTAAATTACATTATCATGTTTTTTAAAGAAGATTATATGGTTTTTAATAAGATTATAAGGTTTTTCAAATTACATTATAATGTTATTTAAAGAAGATTATATACCTGTCGTGAGATAAAATTCTCTCTTGGAGAATCGAGATGGTAGTCAATCAATTCTAAACCAAATCTCTTCTCCATTGGTGACCACCCTTCTCTGCATCAGATAATGGAAGGTTTGGCCAGAAATTTTGATTCCACGGTTAGCAAGAGTTACAATAGGATTGAGAAAACTATTCTCAATCCTACTGAACAACTCCTACCCTAGTATTTCTTTCACAGTGTGAACCAACTTCAGGTTGGAGTGTTGTTGAACAATCACTGCATCATCAGGCTCGAACCCGAGCTTGTATATTTGGTCCGGTATCACCAATAAGTCAGGGATATCTTGACACATCGTTTGAAACTGTTTACAATACACATAACACTATTTTAACTAAACCTTAAATAACTTCATAATCTTCTTTAAACTTGTTAAAACAACTAGTGAATACTGAGATCTAGAACATTGTTAAATAAAGTAAACCCTATAATGTTATTAAAAAACCTCATAATCTTCTTTAAACTTTGTTAAAACTACTAGTGAATACCGAGATCCAGAACTTTGTTAAATAAACCTCATAATCTTGTTTAAACTTTGTTAAAACTACTAGTGAATGTGTGTACATAGATCCAACAAAAAAAACTTAAGAATTGCAAATTGTAACAAGAGTATCAACAACAAAATTGCTTCCATTGATAATCAAAACACTAGATAAAGAATCACCATAGAATCGGTGAAATCTAAAGCAAATTTATCAAGTTTCAAATCAAAAATCACATAATCGACGAAATCTAATACCAAATTTTTGAATCATCGAATCACAGAATCAACTAAGTTTTTACCCAGATTAGCTAGAATCAAACACCAAATTTTCGAGAATCAAAACTTTAGATCTAGATCGAGATCTCGTAAACTTTCCAGATATGTACCTTTCGCAGAGATTTTCAATCTTTAATCGCCGTTTTGCAGATCAGTACCTTTTACAGATATTTTCAATCTTCAATCGCCGTTTAGATTTTAGGTTTTCGCCCTCGGGGGGGGGGGGGGGGGGGGGGGAGAGAATCGCGTGATTTGTGGGAGGGGTAATTTTGTCTTTTGGGTATCTAAATGATGGCATTGTTTGCAACAGTGGTTGCCAGGGTGGTATTCTTGAGATGATCTAATTTATATTCTGTAAATTTTAAAGAAATTAATATACATTTTATATTAGAAAATAACAACAAAATTAAATAAACATAGAAAATGAAAAACAATATTTTTGTAAAACATGATGTTAACTTTTAAGAAAAATGTTTTCACAAAAATTATTATGTTTGATATGTTTATAATTAATTAATTATAATTTTTAAATGAAATAAGAATGAAAACGAAAATAATATTCAGTAACTAATTATAATTTTTTAATGAAATCAGAATTAAAACAAAAATATTTAAAATTAAAAACATGAAAAATGGGAATTAAATATATTTATAATATTACATTTTAGAAAATTAAATATTCATTCCTTAATTAAATATATTTATAATATTACATATTAGGAAATTAAATATTCATTTCTTAATTACAAAAAATTACAGAAACATAGAAAACGAAAAAACAATTTTTTTAGTAAAACCTGATGTTTAACTTTTCTTAAAAAAAAAGTTTTCACAAAAATTACTATGTTTGATATGTTTATAATTTTTTTAATGAAATCAGAATTAAAACGAAAATAATATTCAGTAACTAACTACAATTTTTAAAATAAAACCAGAATTAAAAAGAAAATATTAAAAATTAAAAATATGAAAACAGAAATTAAATATATTTAGAATATTACATTTTAGGGAATTGAATATTTGTTCATAAATTTACTCATACATTTATGGGAGTTGTAACCACTTGGTAGAATATATGTTCTACAAATTGGCAAATAGAAGCTATATTGGTCGAGAGAGGCGGTACAATCGGCAAACCGGCCACGGCAGAACTTAGTAAAATTGTAGAGTTTAGAATCTGCAAGCGGTAGGAAAAACTCAAATATGCAAATAATTAGCATAATCTAATATGTGCCAGTGGTTGAAGAAAAAACTCAAATCATTTATAAAACATGATGTTTAATTTTTTTTAAAAATGTTTTCACGAAAAGTACTATGCTTCATATGTTTATAATTATCAGAATTTTTATAATTTAAAATACTTTATATTTAAATTATTTTCAATTAAATTAAAGGCATTATGGGAAGAATTTTTAAAGGTATATTAGGACATTTTGCCACTAAATATAGGGTATTTTGGCAATTTTCCCAATTAAAAAAAGTCAATTCACTAAATGTAGGGACATTTTAACACATTTGATTGACTAGCCACAAAAATAGTGAAAGGTATTTTCTAATACCATTCAACAAATATTACCAATACCATATATGATTCCGCATATATAGTAAACGTATGCAAATAATTATATTACACGTTTATTTTGAAAAATAAAAACAACCCTGATCTTTAAAATCAATTTCATTTTCGCCATCATACAACCTTATGAAAATTACACCAAATACTATTTAGCGAAAAGGTTATATTTTTTAAACTATAGTTGTATATTTTTTGTATGGATAATTTGCTAAATGATAACAAAAAAACTATACTTACAAAAGTAACCAAAAACCTCATAGGTGGCAATATCCTAGCTATTGGATCTAGGGCTTTTGGTTACGTTTTTAGATATATTTTATTTTGTTGCTATTTAGCAAATTAACCTTTTTTGTATGTAGTCTGCAAAAGGGCAAAATATACATGTTCAAATAAAGATATAGTTTTGGTTAATTAAATTTCGATCATAAAAGTACAATTTCATCTGCATCTTTCGTTAAAGTTAGCTGATTATAAATTATTATAAAATATATGTCTGCCCATAAAGAAAAAAAGAGAAAAAAAAAACAATTTGCCTTATTTATGGGCCGACATATATTTTCACATGTTTTAGTCATTCATAGACCGTTGGAAACTCTATGCGCCACTTAATAGTTATTTTTATTTGGATCATTGTGTTTCTTACGACGTTTAATAATTTCCGTCTCATTTCCGTCTCATTTCTGAATTCTTGTCCCATATATTTTCCGTATTTCCATATGGGACAAGTTTTTAATTCCCAATTGGAACCGGGACGGGACGGGACGAGAACAGGATATCCCAAATTTCCGTTTGAAAATAAACGATATAACTATAAATATTAATATACTGATTATAAACTATTATAAAATATATGTCTGCCCATAAAGAAAAAAAGAGAAAAAAAAAACAATTTGCCTTATTTATGGGCCGACATATATTTTCAAATGTTTTAGTCATTCATAGATCGTTGGAAACTCTTTTTTTTTTTTTGGTTGGAAGAGGGGCCGCAACCCCTTTTATTACTGAATTAAATTACAAATGACTTGTCGAGGAAACGACACTCCCTCAACATCTTCTAAAAGCAAAGGACTAACAATGTCCGGACTAGAATGCAACGAATGAAATCCTAAAGGAAGAGAAAACGCGTAGTTCGCTAAACCGTCCGCAAGGCGGTTAGCCTCCCTATGCACATGCGAAATTCGGACTATCCAGTCCCTTGATACGAAGCCATGGCACAAGCGTACCAGGAATGACAGAGGATTAGTCTCACTTATCCCTGTCTTAAGAAACCCAACAACCATCTCCGAGTCGATCTCAATCTCCAAACGCGCTACTCGACGCTCCCAGGCTATCAGTAAGCCATAGTAAACTCCCCATAACTCGGCTAGGGGAGCCGAACATATACCAATATTCAATGCAAAACCTCCACACCACTTGCCTCTTTCATCTCTAAGAACCCCTCCTGCCGTCGCTAACCCCGGATTACCACGCGAAGCGCCATCTGTATTTAACTTAAGCCATCCTTCCGCTGGTTTCGACCAAGCAATCATTCTTTCAACTCTAGCCGCACGGGTCTGGCCCAACTGCGAAACTCGGGAGTGAGCTATAAGAACCTCCTTCGACGCATCCTTGACAAATTGTACCCTATCTCGACATGCCCTGTTAACACCAAAAACGTTTCCACACCTCCATTTCCACCCCCACCAAACAGTGATTGCAAAAAGTGTCGACCAGACCATATTGTTACGCAGATGGTGATCGCCCAGATTCGAAAAGATCCATTCAATCAAAGATTGACCAAAGAAGCTATGATGTCGTCGTTGGGGCACTAGCCGCGTCCAGATTCCTGCCATCGCTGGACAGTCCCTGAGAATATGAATAATAGTCTCCTCACCTCCTTTGCATACATGACAAATTCCCGAATCACATAAATGTCTTCGTTGGCGCTCCACATTTGTCATAAGAACTTGGTTAACTCCTAACCAAAGAAATATTTGTATCCTTTCCGGCACAATCACTTTCCAAACCCGGTGAAATAGACTGCTTAAGTTCGGTCTTGGTGTATCCTCACGGGTTAACATCAAGTATGCCGACCGCACTGTAAATTCTCCATTTGCGCTTTCTCTCCAAGAAAGTCTATCTCTAGCTCCGGTCATTGTATCGAGAGCCACGGAACACAACTGCAGAACATAGTGTCTCGGTAGAAACGGTTCAATACGATCGAAAGACCAACCATATCCATCTCTCCACAAGTCCGAAGCTTTAAGATTTCTCTCCTGATCTGGCAAGTTTCCTATCACCATATCTTGAAGTGGTTTGTTGATTAACCATTTGTCCTTCCAGAATCTAACCTCCTTACCATCACCAAGGATCCAACCAATACCCGGGATTACCACTTCTCTTAAGCCAATACCAACACTTCTCCATGTTGACGACCAAGTTCCTTTAACGGTGAGCCAAGTCTGATCCTGAACTCCTTGTATTTTGTATTTACTCCTAAAAACCATAGCCCATAGACTATCTTTATCATGTAGAAGTCTCCAACCCATCTTCGCCAATAAAGCCTTATTCATTTCAAGAGCACATCGGATTCCAAGACCCCCCTCCCACTTCGGTCGACAAATACGTTCCCAACTCACCAAGTGTGGCTTTCTTTGACTAGTACTACTCCCCCATAAGAAAGACCTCGACATTTGATCCAATCTTGCAATCGTCGACTTTGGGAGCGCTATGGAACTCATGGCATGAACCGGAATCGAAGTGAGGACCGCTTTAGTAAGAGTTAAGCGACCCGCCATGCTCAAACAGTTAGCCTTCCATCCTGCCAACCGTGTCGAGACTTTTTCCAAAATTTCACCGAAAGTATCTTTGGTAATACGTTTTTGTAACACCGGCATACCTAAGTATTTACCCAAATCCATTGTTGACGCTATGCCACTTTCCTCACTAATCATCTTCCCCATGTCTCGACTCACATTCTTGGAGTAGAAAATCTTAGATTTAGCCAAATTAACCTTCTGCCCAGATGCCGCGCAAAATTTCTCCAAAATTCGCCGAATTATTTTTATTTGTGATACCGAAGCCTCCGCAAAAAGGATAAGATCGTCCGCGAAACAAATGTGGGAAAGTTTCGGACCACTCTGTGACAGTCTTATCGGTTTCCAGTCCCCACACGCAATCGATTGCTCAATTAGGTGACATAATCTCTCAATACAGAGGACAAACAAGTACGGCGATAAGGGATCACCTTGCCGCAGCCCCCGTTGCAATTGAAAAGGCTCAGTCTTTTCACCATTCCACAGCAAATGCATTGACGGTCCACAAACACATTTCATTATCCAAGTAATCCAAACTTCTGGAAACTTAGCAGCTTTGAGAGTATCCTCAAGAAAATCCCACCGAACACGATCATACGCCTTTTCTAGGTCGAGTTTTAATAACATCCATCCTTTTTGACCCTTCTTCCGTCGCATAGAATGAACAGCCTCCTGCACTACAACAATGTTATCTAAACTCAACCTTCCCGGTATAAAACTTGATTGGGCCGGTCCAATTAGTTTCGGCATCAAACACTTCAAACGCAGTACCATCAGTTTTGTAATTGTTTTAAATAAAACATTACATAAACCAATGGGTCGAAATTGGGTAATTTTCTCCGGTTTACCCACTTTCGGAATTAACACAACCAAAGCATCGTTGAGACCTTCTGGAAACTGTCCTGTTTCGAAGAACTCAAGAACAAATTTCTGAACCGATTCGCCTACAACATTCCAACACATCTGATAGAACACAGCTTGAAAACCATCTAACCCCGGAGCCTTAAAGCTACCCATAGCACGTATTGAACTCTCTATTTCCAGTGGTGAAATGGGTTTATTCAAGACGTGTTTCTCCTCTCTTGTTAGCACATTAAAACCCTCCATCGGTAGCCTCTCCATTCCTGCGGGAACATCATTCATAGAATACAGCTTTGTGTAATAGTTAATAGCTAATTGTTCTAGCTCCTTCTGATCCAAGACCCAACGCCCATCATCATCTTGTAACGACTCAATGCGGTTTCTCCTTCGCCTGATTATTGTTGACGTATGAAAAAAAGTGGTGTTACGATCACCAAAAGCTATATGCTTCTCTCTAGATTTCTGATACCAAATTAATTCTTCTTGTTCCAAGACAACATCCAACTCTTTGAGTAGCATCTCTTCTTGATTTAACAACACATCAGTCTGATTTACATCCAACAACCCTTGGATAACCTTGATTTCAGACATGAGGTTTGCCTTCTTTTTATTCACATCGCCAAATACTTCTCGGTTCCAGCTTTTAAGCTTATCCCTGAGCTTCAACAAAGCTTGCGGTGTGGATAACAAAGTGTTCCAAGAACTCTCCAACAACCCCTTGAAACTCTCGTGTTTCAACCACGCCGCTTCGAATCGAAATGGTCGACGTCTTGGATCTCCGCTCTGTAATGGCGAGAGTTGTATAAACAGAGCCGTGTGATCAGATGCAAGAAACGGTAAATGAGTAACAACAGCTTCTTGCCATAACAATCTTGCCGTAGCATTGCATAATACTCGGTCCAACCTTTTGGCAATATAGGTATTGGCCATGCGACCTCTCCTCCATGTGAATTTTGGACCTGTAAAACCCATATCAATAAGTGAAGCCGCATTAATCCATTCTCCAAATTCCAGCGAATCCTGCGATAGTCTACCATTACCACCAGTTCTTTCATCGAGCCTAACGATTGTATTGAAATCACCGCCGATAAGAAGTGGTCCCTCAATTCCATGAATAACCTCTCCGAGTTTTTCCCATAAACCTTGTCGACGACTCACTGATGGGGCCGCATAGACCACCACAAGATGCACCATATCAACACCTTCTCCTACCTTGGCATGTATAAACTGAGATGATGATTCCACCACCGTAACCTGTCCAATACTCGATCTCCACAGTAGCCACAAGCCACCACTCTGCCCTATTGCATCGATTCTAAACGAATTCTCAAACCCGAGCCCTTGACAAATCGTTCCAGCTCGCTCTCCACTAGCATGAGTTTCAAACAGAGCAAGTATATCCGTATTAAATTTCTTCAACATGTATCGAATCGCACGACGAAAATTGGGTTTATTGGCCCCCCGGCAATTCCATAGTAATAGATTCATCATAAAAACAGTATAACAACACCGTTGAACTACCGGGGAACACCATTATGCTTGACCCAAATCCATCTCTCCCACAGATGGATGTTCGTGCACTAGTTTCTCACTCACAATAGGGAGTTTCTCCGATGACATCATTTTCCGATTAACCTGCTCCACCTCCCCGAGCTGAGTAGAGTTCGAATTCATCTTATCTTCACCGTCATATCGGACAAAGGCTCCACCTGGTCTTGTTACAGACTCTCTCTCCACTCTTAATCTCTTACCCGAAAGAGAAAAGCTATCTTCATTCTGAACCGGGCCAAACACAAGACCCTTCGTGGGCTTATTGTGTTTTGATCGAGTTCTTGGCCCATTAAGCTTCAAGTTTTTACTAGGTCCGGCCTGTTTTGATTGAAAATCCAACTTCCCGCTGCTTTCAACCTTCTCCTGACTCTGTTTCCTTAATTCCATCGATTTGACTGAGATATTCGAGTCATTAATATGACTATCCATCTTCAATTGATTTTCCTTATCCACTTCCGCAGAAACAATCAAATCCCTCGATTCCGTTTCAATCATATCATCTGTTAATTTCCCGAAACTATTCGAAATTGAGATTCTTTCCTTTTCCGTCAATATTGGAATTTCCCGAAGATGCCGGCCTTGATTTGGTTTAGCTTTACCGGAATTACCGCCTGCTTTATTTTCCGATCTCCTTTCCGGTCTGCCCGTCTTCCTTACCGGTGTAAAGCCATCCCCATTCTGCTCCTTCCGTCTTCCCTCCATGGACTCTGTTTCCGGAGCTGAGTTACTTCTTTGAACTGGAGCTACCTGAGGACACTTATGGATCATATGTCCATACAGACCACATCCAGAACAGATGGTATTAAGGCCCTCATAAGTAACATAATATCTCTCGTTATTGATCAATACAGAACCTTTCAATGGTTTTCTCAAGTCAACCTCCACACAAACTCTTGCGAATCTTGCTCTTTCAAGGTTCAAAGTAGTAGCATCGACCTTCAACGGTGTACCCAATCCCTTTGCGATTCCCATTAAAATAGAGTTATGATAGAAATTGAGAGGTAAATTAGATAACCGAACCCACACCGGGGTCGTCACAATGGCATCCTTCATAGGGTCGAATTTCGGAGACCATGCTTGCACCATTAAATGGCTCCCAAATGCTCTCCATGGCCCTCCTGTTAACGCCGCCAAGTACTCCTCCTCCTCTCCGAAACGAACCATGAAAAATTGACGCGGTAAGTCGATTACGTGCATCGTCCCTGTCGGTTTCCACATCTCACGCAACCTCTTACTCAAAACGGTAATAGGAATATGTCTCCCCAATACCTTGACGATCATACATCGTTTCCACAATCCGTTCATTGCTTCTAGCACTTCTTCCTCTATGGTGATCTCCGGTTCACCGTCCTCCCCATTCGGGAAATCAACTCGTAACCTCGCTTTCACGAACTCCGCCTCCACAACCATCTCTGGCGTCATCCGACCTCCTACATTCGTCTCCGTAACTGTTGCTGCCCATGATCGTGTACCATCCGGAGGGTCTCCTGGTGGCCGCCCCTTCTCCATAGAGTCCGTCATGGTTGCATCTCTGGGAAACTCGCCATCGCCGCTCATGAGTTCTCTTCGTTCAGTATTTTTGAATCACCCCGTTGGAAACTCTATGCGCCACTTAAAAGTTATTTTTATTTAGATCATTTTGTTTCTTACGACGTTTAATATTAGGGGTGAGCATAATTTTCGTACCCGTTCCCGAATTCTTGTCCCATATATTTTCCGTATTCCTATATGGGACAAGTTTTTAATTCCTAATTGGGACCGAGACGGGATGGGACGAGAACGGGATATCCCAAATTCCCGTTTGAAAATAAACGATATAACTATAAATATTAATATATATATATATATATTTAATGGGATAATATGAAATTATAAGGATAATATGGTTTAATGTGGTTTAATATGGGATATGGGATATATGATTCAATTTGAAGATTATAGTTTTTATATGGTTTAATATGGGATATGGGATATATGAAATTATGAAATTATAAGGATAATATGAAATATGGTTTAATTTGGGATATATACATATACCTATTTTTAATAGGATAATATGAAATATGGTTTAATGTGGTTTAAGTTTGATTCAATTTGAAGATTATGGTTTTTATTTTATTTTAAATTTTTAACTTTTATGAAATACAATTGAATTTTCTTTAATTTAAACATGTTTTTCATAAATTGAAAAAGTTTGTTGTATACATATTTACAATTTAAAGCATTGTTTAATCAAATTTTTGAGTCCGGTTATTTTATGGGATTTCCCGTACCGTTCCTGTCCCATCCCGTTTTATCCCGTTCTCGTCCCGAATTTGAAATGGGACATAAATGGGAAGTATTTTTCTAGTTCCATAAGTCATGTTCCCGTTAGATCCCGTCCCATATTCCCGTTTGCCCACTCCTATTTAATATGTTCTTTCAGGAACATACATCATTTTAATTTATTTTTGGTCAAAACAGGAACATACATCATTATTATTTAACTTTCACCATCAATTAGTCCCCAAAACTTCCTACAAAAAATAAAATAAAGTAACCGGTTGTTAAATTCGGGAGTTTCCCTTTTGTTAATTTACAATCTCTTACAAGTACAAATTTAAAAATGTACTCCCTCCATTTTTATTATTATTGTTGTTTTAGAGAAAAAAATTGTTTCTAAAAAATTAATTTTTATTCTTTTTATACATTTTTAATAAAAACACAATGATAAATTATAAATTCAAAACATACTATACCCACGCATGCGCGCGAGTTTTTCTTCTAAAGTTTTATTTAGTTATATTGTTTGTTTCAAAAATTTAACAAAAACTAATTGTATAACAAAATAAAATAAAAAGAAAATAGAACCTTATTGATGAGTATTAACATCGATGTAAATAACACTTATAATGCATATGTACGTAGGGATAGATTAAAATCTCTCATAAGAAAACATTAAGAGAACATGTATCATATTTGTTGAGGGTTGGAGCTTACGTTAGATATTTTTCGATTTAATTGGATAAAAATTCAAAATACATATAAAAACTTATATCGTTTTAGTAATATAACATAAAGATGCAGGATGAAAATAATAATGTAAGGTAACAAATTGCATGCAAACGGTCCACACACGAAGTTGGTGACTGCCACTTTACCTAGTTTATTGAATTCCATTTGGGTTGGAAACAAAAAGAGATAAAGAATGTGATGGTTCTGGGGACTTCATCTATGTTTTTTCGAATACAACCTCAAAAAAAATTCCAAATAAAATTACTTACATGATCTTTCTTAGGAGTGTTTTTCGTATTGTACCCTAAAAATAATGATCAAAACAACTTTTGTTAATTATTGAGATGATGTGTATGCCATGATTTTACTTATCTCAATAATTATCTATCCATTGGGTTTCTCAAACCCCGAAAATTTACATAACAACAAAAATATGCCGAAATCCGAACGCGTTGGATTACACATTTCCTCTTCAACTGAAATCGACAACGGCAGGTAATCACTAAAAATTAAATATGAGACGATATTTTCTTAGAAGAGATTGTGAATACATGTTTAATATAGTACGTAAACAAGTCAAAAAATATACAACAAGAATATTTGTGCTTCTTTCTCCTCATAAAAAGGCAATTTCTTTAGTACGAATACCAAGACTAATGAATTTACTCAAACTACGAGAAAAAAGATCAAAAAAGATTATTTGATGTTAAATATTTTACATTAAACTTATAAATAATTAAAAGTATTAGAGAAGTTGAAAAGAAGGTTATAACGTTTGAGGGTGGAGATTAACTCTTGGGTTTCTTTTGGACACATGACTTCCTCTATTGTGATGACATATCAGACATATTGTAACATCCCGAAACCAAAAAGTATGATTTTGGTAGGGGTTTCAATCGACACTAGTGTTTCAATTTTTAATCGTTCGGTTGGGTGTGGAACCCTAGGTTAGCGTTTATAAGGACCCAACCGCATATGATATCGTTTTTCAGAGTTTTAGAGGAGAAAAACGTTCTAGAAGTGAAAAGAGAGAGTTTGGAAGTGTTCTTGTGTGTGATTGATCGAAAGAACGAGAGTTCATCGGCGTTCTTCGTGAATCTGTGAACCGTAGACAAAAAGTCAGAATCGTAGTGCTTGATTCGTGATTTTCATGGTTGTCTTTCTCTCGTTCATCAACCCTTTCCGTTTCCTTCATCAAATTAAGGTGAGTGCGTGATCGTGGTTATGGATAATCGAATGTTAGGTTATCGTTGATTGGGTTTGATGGAATTGATTACGATTAATGTTTATTTCGTAATTATTGCATGATTGTTGCGTGTTTATCGTACTATTGATCAATGTGAATGGATTGCTCGATAGAACGGAGTCGAGCCACGTGAGGATTTGGCTTGATTCAGGTTTATGCGATAAGTGTCGATCGACACCTAGAGGAAGTGTCGATCGACACACCTTGTTTTCTCGCGATGGTTTGTGTTGTGAGTTCTGTGTTTTGTCTTGTGGTGTCGATCAACACCGTGGTGGTGTGTCGATCGACAGTGATTGCTGTGTTGCATATTTTGGTCTATTGTTCTTATTATGGTGCTTTGAATGTTATGAATTGCCGGTTGATTGCGTAGTTTTGGCATTCACTATCCTTATTAAGTAACTGGTAGACGGGATGATCGTCTCACTGAGTATTTGTGATAATACGCATGCAACTCTTTTTTCAATGAATGTTCAAAATTCTGAAATTACCCCTACACAACTACCTTTGATTTAACCTACAAAAATTAATAACAAAATATAATAAACCTTTTTAACCCTAAACTTCTCATCTATTCACCGTCGAACACATATTCTATGAACACGACTTCTTCTTCTCAGTCTCAATATTCTGTGATTTCTATTCTTCTTTACTAAATCCTTATGATTTCAGTTTTCTTATCAGATTATCTCACCTAATCTCATAGTTGGTTGTGTCTTTTCCATCCATAGCCATTCCAATTTCTTCTTTATTTCTCTAATTCATTCTTCTTATTCACTTTGAAATAAAAGATCATAATCTACCTAAGCGTTTGTTTCTTCGTGGCCGCGAGTCCTACTAAGGCAACAAAGTCAGTGATTACTGGTTCCCTATAAAAGACAAAGATAAGTAGCTAACAACACTAGAGATTCCACAAATCCATTCAAAGCAAAGGTAAGATGACTATAAAAATCACTGCTTGTAGGTATAGTGAATTAATGTAGTCAACTTTATATATATATATATTTGTACCAGAGGCGTAGTGAACTATCATAGTTAACAATATGGTAATTTGTATAGGCGACTATCAAAAGTAATGGCAAAATATTGTAGTTAACTATGCTTATGTTTCTGGTGTAGCTAACTATGCCCATGTTCTCTTGTAGTTAACAATGCTCATGTTCTCTTATAGTTAGCAAAATATTGTAGTTAACTATGCTATGTTCTAAATCAAATAGTGCTCCATCAACACCTACAAACATTGCATCCCCTTCATAGTCTAGATCAAATAGTGCTCCATCAACACCTACAAAAACCTACAAAAACACACTTTCACGTTAGACTATATCATCATGAACTTGTAGCTGAATCAACACATATACTCGACTATTACTCTACGTAGGCAAACATAATAGTTAACTATGTGTACCTCTCCGATCTTGCGAGTTGCATCGATAGACTTGTTCTCCATCTTCTTCACCATTGATATTCTCCAAATTGTGTTTTACTTCTTCTATCACAATCGAATCTGATTGAAAAACGTAGCATGTATTGTCTATTATATACACCAAAGAGAATATATTCAAGATCAATTTTGATTTACCCACGATCAATCCAATATCAATCAACATGATTCATGATAAATTGGTATCAAACAGAGATCAATCAAAATATATTCCTCCTTTCAAGCTTTCAAAACAATCGTTCATCATATCACCACAAAATCTTTTTTTTACAGCGCCACCATAGTAATTTTGATTCATTAAGGATTTTCATTACATATGTCACTAAGAGTATTTTGGTCTTTTTTATAAGGCGGGTGTTAGACACCTAATTTCCAATTAGGTCATGTCATACACCTAATTAAAGGTCCCCAACCTATTATTCACCTAAATATCCCTTAAATTAATCATTTTAACAGGTCTAGCCACATATCCTCTTAGACACAAGAATTGAGAAAGCCAATTCGAGCCAGATCTTCGACGCCGGCGATGCCGTTGCTCACCGGCGTCGGACCGTTCCCCTTGCTACTTGCTATCTCTGTCTTTGCTCGTGTGTTATATCTTGTTTTATTTTGTTACTGCTGCTCATATCTTCCTCTGACCACCGTATAAGGAAGAAAGCCACCACAATGATGACCAGAGCCTCTATTCAACTCCAAATCCGATGACTTAGGCCTACAAAAACCATCACCGGCTTTCCTTTATTCTCTGGTTTGGATCTCTTCTCGGTGTCAAACCGAAGACTTTTTCAACTTTGCTCCATAAATCCTTATCGCTTGCAGATTGCAACCACTGTTCCACTTCTCCGTGTTACCATCGATGCCATCCATCCTTCGATTATGAATCCCTAATGTCCCATTTTCTAGGGTTGGCTCTGTTTTGGACTTCACTCTTTAAGAAATAAGGAAGACAAAGTTCAATCCTTGTTTTGCCGTTGATAATCCATCCGTTGAATCTAGAACCTTCTTGGGGATTTCCCGAAGAACATCACTATCTTGACAAATCTGCGATATGATAACATCAATCGAACCTCCTACAGTGATTTTTTTTATTGATGTCTACAACTCTTCTTGTCCACCGGAGCTTATATTATCATCATCAAGAATTCCTCTTTCTCTGTCAATCTTCCACTCCCATGCTCATACACAAAACTTCATTGAGATATTATCTTGGGCATGGATTTGCAAAGTCACTTGTGTAACGCCCCGACCGTCGCTCCCATTGGTCTCCGTCCACTCTCATGATTGTGGACCCATCATGTCCGGCGGTCGGTGCGTTAGTCCGGGAGGTTTGGAAGTCTTGTTTACTAACCCTGAAAATCATCAAACGATATTTCCCCATCTTTTCTTCTCAATCATACGATACTGGAAATGACTTCCCAGTAGGTCACCCATCATGAGATTACTCCAGCTCAAGCACGCTTAAATCTGGACTTCTCTCAATACCCGTGCCCGAAAAGATAAGTGCACTTTGGTGACATAGGTAGTTAAATCAATTCTTTTAAATCCTCGCCACATATACCACATATGCCTTGAAACCGGGGTGTCACAACTTGGCTGCCTGTTGTAATCTGCTTAACATCGTCTATCAAAGAAAGGAAGAAAAGATTAATTTTGTTACCAACTTGTCCACCTTCTTTCATCTCCTTGAGATTGGTCGCATCTTCTTCCATCTCCTCGAGATTGGTCATATCTTTATCACCGTGCTCTGCCGATCCTGCTTTACCGATCCTGCTCTACCGCAATTTAAACCGGTCGGATGCTTCTCTTCGAACGGCTGCAGTAAACTGTCACTGAAGATCTTCTTCGTCTTTCTCTCGTCGTATCAGCCTCATTCAAAGATTTGTCAAGTTTGGTTCAGACCCATCTTGAGTAGCCTTTTAAGCTCATTCTCTATATTATCAAAAGCCATCACACATGCTACAATTTGCTTCGATTCTTACACATGTATGGCTTTATTGAAAATAGTTCGTTTTACAACTTCCTCCCTTTATTGATAAGCTCCATTGGCCTTGATATTTATGGTGCTCATTATCCACTTCTTTGAGAGCGAGAGCCTTACCATCATCTTCCCTATCTTTAAGACAGGTTGTATTCTCGAGCGTTTGGCCGAGATCTTATAAGAATTGTCGTACCACCTTCTCTTCTGATGTAGCGTTTTATACGGGATCAAAAGAAGAAGCCGTCCTCGTTTCGACGAGTGTCAGTGGTAGGGATTTAATTTTAAAGTCCAAACTAAAAGTGACTATGTTCAAGTTCTTCGGCTTTGCCGTTAAGAATATTTTGACGCATTTGAGGTTTGTCTTAAATCCGCTGTCCATCTTCTGCAATCATCTATCTCTATGATTTATTGTCTTCATCTTTTGTTGTTGTAGTTCCAGAGGATGCTTCATTCCCACTCTTTGTACTTTGGAAGCTTAATGAATGAATTAAGGATTGGACAAAAAAAAAAATAGTGTTGTTAAATTATTGAGCTTTGAATATTTAATTATTTGGCGCGGTAAATATAATCTCTTCAATGGGTGTAAATGGTACAATAACAAATGGTACAATAATTTTGGAATCTAGCAGAATGTTTTAGTGATTTTTTTGGAATCTGGTACAATAATTTTCAATTTAAATGGTAAAAGCTGAATTCGGCAGAAAATGTAGCATAATTTTTTGAAAATTAATTAGTTAACTAAACTTATGAAAATATTAATCAAAATTATGATTGTCAAAACTAAATATACATATATATATATATATGTTTATAAATGTAATACTTTACAAAATAATAATCTCTTATCAAATTTTTCTAAACCCAACTTCTTTCATCACTGTTTTCGTTTTTTATGTTTGTTTTGCAAAATTTACAAGTATTTTTATTATAAACTACTAAAATTAGTATTAAAAACATAAACTCACGCATTTGTTATCTATGTTATCCATTTTCAACACAAGAAGCATTGTTTACAAGCATATACATAGAGAAGAAAAATGTGGAATCAATTATGAGAATACTATAATGTGCATTTTTGTAAATTAACTTCATCGTAGAAAATATGTATTAAAAAGTAAATAACAAAAAGAAATTGTTAAATTGAACAGTATTCCTCATAATTCCTCCGAAGCAAATGGTGTTAGAGGATACTTCCTTTTTTTTCTTTGGTCGAATAGGATTACTGTTTCGAGGATTACTATTTTCACTTATTCCTCTAGATTCCTCAAGCGATATGTTACTATTTAGGGCCATAATATGTGAGAGTTGCAACGTCAAAATTGATGTTAAACACCGATGGCAATAAAAGATTATGCTTTTGTGTTACGTCAACGATTGTAAAGTTTGATTTTAAATAATATGAGTCATTGTACGGAAATAAGAGGATAAATGACAACAATGAGTTAGGCGATGAAATAAGGGAAAATATCTCTCAAGTTTGACGACTTATTCTTTAATCTTTTGCATGACCCAAAAAAAAATTGGAATCAAAGAAATTGGAAAATGACACAAAACGAATTTAAAGATAAAACAAACAACAGCTTTACTGAAACGTCACACTATATTGCGTTTCTTCATATAATTAATCTCTACGTAGAAAAAATATATCAAACTTGATTATTATTATTATTATTATTATTATAATTATTATTATTATTTTTAGTCATAAATGCATTTCATTATAGATTAAAAAAATACATTCTCTGCATTATGAAATTAATAAGGAACATAGGTGCTAATAAACAAAAATGAAGGATTTCTTGTACGCGCAGTCACCACTAGCAAATCCGCTTTCTTGTACTCTCCCGTTTTCGGTAAATAAGATCGAATTTGAGGAAACCTTCTCGGAATACTTCCAAATCACAAAGCTCCAGTTGGAAACTAGGCCAGTCGTTCAGTGATATCACATATTAATAAGTTATTTGGAGTTTGTTGTGAGAAGAGAACATAAACATCGTTTCTGGAGCAAACATTGCATCGCCCTGTGTAATTCAGTATGTAGTGGTAAGAGAATCTTCCGATGGACATGGAGTCCCAATAAATGAGTGGATTAGCATCTTGTTACAGCAAAACAAATCCAATTTTCAAATAAAACTAAAATAATTGTTTTATTTGTTTGACACTTCAATATGTGAGAAGCTAACGTATATGATAATTAATATGCTCAAATTAAACCCTGGGCTATTCTCTCAAATTAAGAAATCGTATGCAGTACTTAGGGTGTCGAATTCCACAGAGAATCAGTTAACACAATAAATTTAAAAGTTCGAATTAAGCTAAACAGTAATCATATTAAATAAACCAATTGCGAAAACAGTAAATTAAGATGATTGTTGGTGATTTGAATTCAATAAGAGACAAACGCTATGCCTTAGGAAATTTGCAGGAATGATTACAAATTGAAGGATAAACTTACTATCGGGATATTTATAAAGTGCAATTCTAGAGCTCGAAACATTAATGTAAAATAAATCCCTTGTCGTTGCGAATATTATCTATGTCTAAACCCTAGAAAACCATATGTCGTTGTGAATTCAGATTGATTTAAACAAGCATTAAATTCAGGTTTGTTTTGTTCACAAAGATCAAAAACCAACTATTGTTACGAACCGAATCTTTGCTCATCTATAATTTGGTTCCAGTAATCTAATAATGTTGTCGAACCTATTAAACAACCTAATATTTCTAATCTGAGGTGATCATTCTTAAATCAGAGTTAATGCAACCAAGCTGAAAAATACATATGATGCAATCCCAATAGTAAATAAATCCTAACAACGTTTCACCATCCTTTGAAAATCCTAAAACCTAACTAGTAGATTAATCAGACATGATGAATAAAACAAGCATAGTAACTGAATAATTATGCATTAATTAGAAAGAGAAAGATATTGGGGTTCAAAATTGGTCTAAGACGAAGTACATATTTTTCTACCCTTAAAGCTCTAAAAATCTCTCGTGCTAAAATATCTTAGAAAAACAAAGCATAACTTAAACAGTGACTTAAAAAGACTATATATAATAGGCAAAAACGTTTTGGAGAAAACTGCAATCTTCCAAATTAAAACTTATGTCGCTCCAATGGTCTTGTCTAGCGACAGACACCTTGTGTCGCTCGAGATGACCAAAAATCTTCACTTCGTACTTGCGACTTTGACTGCTCGTTCCACAATGCTCCAAAATGCTCCAGTAAACACCAATTATGCTCAAACGTCCATGTACCTATAAATAATACCAAAGACTCGAAAACACCAAAAAGACTCTAGAAAACGGACTTATATCATGGCTAAAACCCGTAAAAGACATGATATATCAATTCCCCCGGACTTAGCTATTTGCTTGTCCCTAAGCAAAACAGATGTAATCACTCATTTAGGATCCACATACCGTATAGTCAATACCTAGTAGTACTTCGATGTGTCCCTAGAAGCTTAGCAGTCTTCCAGATTGATTCCAAACCCCTTAGAGAAACTCAGACTTTCCGTTGCAAACTCCTTTCATTTACTTAGGTGCGGTCTCGTCGAGAAATTGATCGGTGGACCTTCTAGATTATTTCCCTTCCCTTAACACTTTTCTTTGTTTCACCCTCTCTCTTCCCTCCTTAACTGTCAGTCCAATTAAAGACATCATAGAGATGCATGCCATTTCCTCTTTCTTTCTTTTTTTCTATTGCACTTTTCTGCTTAAATTGCACTTTTTTGCAGACTTTTTTATTTTCATGACATCTCTATGTTTTCTCTAGATCAGCGCTCAGTACTGTTGCTCTTTGATGGAAGACAGGGTCATGAGCGCTTTTTAGATCTAAGACAGTTGTATCATCACCAGGAATCAATTTCAAGAGCGGTCCTTCCTCGTTTTCTAGTGTTGAAAGATGAATCAAGTCATGCGATTACAAAGCCCTAAGACGAGAATATAGAGTTCATTAGAGGCAGGTTCTGCAACATCCTTTCTGGCATTCTCTAGAGATCTGAACTTGTTCCGTTAAATCGATCCACTTGCAGTTACCCACCTAGTAAAACCGACCAACTTGCATTGGTAATGGTCCATTGAGTACTGTTCAAAGCAAGTATAAGTGAAGTTTTTGACCCAAATGAAAACCAAAAACTGGACTAACTCAATAAAAACTCAAAAGAGAAAACAATGTTAGCAACCACCTCTCCCAGACTTAAACACAGTCCCCAGTGTGCTCAAGCCTAAAGTGGGTAAAATAAATAAATAAGAAATGAATCATGTGAAAAACGAGTGAAATGTATTACCTGGTGGTCGTGTCGAGCTACACGACCTTTGTCAATCGGACACGCTTGTTTGCATTGCGTCGAGTGACATCAGTATCTCATCGATCGACATGCTTATTTCCTTTGTGTCGATCGACAAACTCTCTATGTCGATCGACAGTGAATTCTTACGAACATATTAGTGACGTGTAAGTGCTTGTTAATTGTTAGATTAGCTCACTCGGCACTAGTAGAACACTCACAGAAAACTCGTCAAAAGCAATCATATAATCATAATCTCACAAGTTTTAAACAACGGTTTTGAAATCAAAGTAACAAACTGACTCAATGGAAACAAATCAAACTCAAATTAAAGAAAATAAAAAGAAACGAAAAAGAAACAAAAAACCAGATAGATGTGAGAAACTAGTCCTCCTCCTCATTGCCAGAAGCAGAGGGAAACGCCGCAGGAGAAAGTGGACGAGGCCGAACGCATCCACAACCAGCCATTCTAACAATATCATTCCAAATCCTCTTTAGTGCTGTCGTATGAAACTTGTTAACTGTAGCCTGATCCTCTAGGTCCTCAGGCTTTGAAGGAAATTTTATTGGGGGAATCTGGGGTACATCTCTAGAAGGACCTGATCGAGAAGTGGAAGCATCAGTAGTCTTGCATCCATTGTAAGTGGAAACAATCCTCTCATCAGGTTCGAAACACAGTAAAGTGGGATTACTCTCAATATCCATCAGACCAGGGATAGGCAACTAAACCTAAAATTTCCCTCTAGTAACCGCACGGTAAATCTAAGTAGTAGGAACTTTAAGCCAGGTAGCTCTCTGTAGAGACTCAAGGTTGAGCAGTTGAGGCTCTTTCTCAAACAGAAACCAAATAGTGTTAATCCCGAGGAAACGAAAGATAGGAGTGAGAATACTGCCAATGGCAACAAGCTTGGAGCTCTTCTTCCTAAAAGGTATGGTCTTCAGAGAGACTAGGTGATGAGCAAAACCAGCTCCCATATGCACATCCGTCAGAAGAGCAGTGCCAAAATTAAGAAGATATTGCTAAAGAGCATAGTACAAGATGATAAGCTCAGATAACCTCATCTAGTTCGCCTCAACCTGGTACAACATCGACAAACCATGTAAAGGAACGAAGTAGCGAAGAGCCGGGTACCTAATATCTGTAAGTGTAGAACCACTACTCAAAGCACCAGAACCAAACAATAATCAGAAAACTCTCTTCTCGTTGTACTCAGAAGGAACAAAACTAAAGGCTCGTCCATGCTCAAACCCCATAGATCACTGCAAGCTCATCAAAAGTGACGAAGTATCAATGGCCTCGAATCCTGAAAGAAATTTCTCCATCCTCTAGGCGATGACCGGTCTTACCATTGAAATCCATGCGTATTGTAGCAAAGAACTGCCTCACTAAATTTGTGTAGAGACGATAATACTTAGTAGCAATGGTTCCCAAACCTGCATTGTTCAACACCTCAGCGCAAGCTCGTCAGCAAACCTAGTCTTGTTCTAAATTCACTCCCAACCAACATTGTAGAACATCGAATCATAATCATCCCAATCATCCGAGAAATCTCTCGTCTTTGACTCTCCGCTAAGTGCTATGTCCGTAAATGATCTATTGATATATCATGGTTTTTACCTTGTTTAAGCCATGATATAAGTCCATTATCTAGAGTCTTTATGGTGTTTTCTAGTATGTTTTAGAGTTTTTACAGGTACTAGACGTTTGGAACATAAAACATGTTTACTTGGAGTTTTGGAGCATTGCTGAAGGAAGTGGCAAAGATTGAAGCGAAGAATCGGAAATCCAAGTTGGTGTCGATCGACACCCTGTTCGATCAAGGAAAAAGCCCGATTGCGAAGAAGTCCGATCGAAGCCCAAAAGTCCCAGATGATTACTTTTATGTTTATGACGGTTTAGGAACCTTATAAAAAAGTTTTCACAGCCATTGTTGAGGCTTATGCTTTCTTTTACTTGATCCTTAGAGATAATCATTAATAAAATTATGTTTGCTTCTATGATTATGTCTGAGTAGTTCTCTTGTTAGGTTTAGGGATTTTCAAATGTGTTTGATGAATTGCTAGATCTGATTTAATTGCTTAGGATAACATCTTTTGAAGTTCTTCATCTTGTCTTGTGATTAATGCTGATTTTAGATTCATGACTTGAAATCTGATCTTATGAAAATTAATAGAAATGACAGTTTTATTCATTACTCGATCTAGACTTTGATGAGCAAAATTCATTTTCGCAAAGAAATTTGGTTTATGGTTTTGTAAACAATTGAGCTTGAACTTTAATGCTTGTTTAGATTGATAGGATTTGCAAAAAAATTTGGTTTTCTAGAATTTAAGCATAGATAATCTCTACAGCGAAAGCTGATTGGTTTTACATTTGTGTGCATGTTTAAGAACTATGCATCATAATCCTATCGTTCATTCATATCTGCATATCTGATTTACCTGCGATTTCCCTGTGCCTAGCTTCTCTTTAATTGATTTACAACCGTTTATTCTGCTCGCTTTGTTTACTTTTACTTGCATTCTCATCATCCTGCTTAGCTTAATCTGAATTTATTAATCTATTGTGCAATTTGATTCTTTGTGGATTTGGATCCCTAAATACTATAACTGATCTCCTAATTTTAGAGAGTTTAGCTCTAGGGTTAATTTGAGCTTATCAAATTTTGCACCATTGCCGGGGAATCAACACTATTAGATTTATTTTATTAAGATTTTGTCTAAGCTTTTTATTTTTCTCTTTATTTTACTAGTTTCGTTCGTCTCTTTTTGTTTTGTGTTTCATGTACATGCCTGATACTAGAAGCAATCAAGACAAGGAACTAGTTAACTACAATTTGGAGGAGTTAGCGCGTTTGGAACGTGGAAACAGGAGAACAGTCAGAGAAGATAGGATGGTTGATGTACCACCCATCTATTTGGCTCCAGGAGATGATGGAGTTCTGCGCGATCCGGCAGGACTGAAGTATAATGCGCAAGGACAGAGGATCAACGACGACGGAACAGTGATCGTCGAGGAGAATTTGGCGATTCTGCTGCCGGGTGTCGCTCGACACCAACAACCTGTCGAGCAACACGACGAGATACAAGGTGACGATCGACACCACCCCCTGGGTGTCAATCGACGCCAAGACCAAAATCAGCCAAACGTTTTGAGGAACGAGGAAAATGCTGCGCAAGGAAGAACGCTAGCGGATTTCAACCGTCTAGAGCAATTCTATGCCAATAGATCTGCAATCCGTCCTCCAGCATTTCAGAGGAACGATTCCGAGCTGAAACCGACATTCTTCTCACTAGTTGCTCAAGAGCCTTTCTGCGGTCTTTCTCATGAAAACCCCCATGGACCATATAGAGCGATTCGAGGATCTTGCATCAAGCATCAAGGCAAACGGAGTTTTTGAGGACTACCTATTCTGCAAGCTTTTCCCATACACTCTAAATGGGGAAGCTAAGTATTGGCTAAGGACACTCCCACCAGGCTCGTTAACAAACTGGATGGATACAAAGAATGGTTTCTTAAGCAATTTCTTTAACGATGCAAAGTCCAGGGATCTGAGAGCCAAGATTGCCACCTTCAAGCAATGAGATTCTGGGGAATACAAGGTTGCGTGGCACAGGTTCAAGGGCTATCAAAGAGACTATCCTCATCACGGCTTCACGGATGTTCAGCTACTTAGCATCTTCTACAGAGGGATTGCATTGATATATGCAGTAACTTTGGATGCAGCAAGCAATGGGAACTTCATGAAAAATTCACCAGAATCTGCCTTGAGACTGATCGAGAACAGTCCCAAGAACTTAGACTATGAGAGGAGCCAGCAAAAGCAAGACGTCAGTGGCAGCCAGTTTGCAGAAGTCACCAGGAAGCTTGATTCGATGCATAGTCCTCTAGCTGGGAAGAAGTCGGTTAGCTTTGCACAAGATGTTGAGACTGCAGAAGAAGATGTCAACTACGTCAATGGGAGTGGTTTTCAGAGATATGGTAATCAGCAAGGCTATGGTTCAAAGCCGTATCAGAGCAACAACTATCAAAAGAATTATGGTTCCTCTTCTTATCAGAAACCTCCTGAGCAGGACAACGAGGTTAAGACAATGTTGGACTAGATCCTAGAAGGACAACAGGAGATGACCGTGAGTTTTAATGGAAAGCTTGATTTGGTATACAAAAGAATTAGATGGGAAGATTTCTGCATTGAGCGCGCATGTGAAGAAGCTGGATGTCCAAGTCGCTCAAACTGCTAGTTTTATCAAGAGGCAAGAGGGTTATCTTCCTGCAAAGACTGATGCAAACCCAAGAAGCGCCTGCAATGCCGTTCTGAGCACTCAAGAGGATTATTTTGATGAGTTTGAGGAGATTTTTGGGACTGCAGGACAAGTGTCAATTGACACTACAAAGAAGCATCGATCGATACTTGATAAAAATTGCGATTCGGAGAATAACAAGCTAGTGTCAATCGACACTGCTGAGAGTGTCGATCAACACCCCACCCAGACGAGTCTAGAAATCGCAAAATCATCTGTTGCTTCAGAAGAGAACGTTTACAAGCCCAAGTTCCCATTCCCCAGAGCTAAGAGGTCCAAGCAGAAGGTCGAAGAGGCCCTGTGCAAGAAGATGGTTGATAAGATCATTGTTGAGATGCCTCTTGTAGATGCGATTAAGCTTTCTCCAGCTATTAGAAGATATGTCAAGAGGATGATTGCGAATGATATTAGTCCAGAGGAAGGAGCCTTACTAACTAGAGATATCAGAGCGATTCTCTTGAACAATACTCTAGTACCTAAGAAGAAGAAGAAGGACGTAGTCGTTTTTGAAGAAGTGAGCGCCATGATTCAGAGCAGGATTCCTGTGAAGCTACCAGATCCAAGAAACTTTATGCTTCATTGTTCAATCTCAACAGGGCAGTTTCCTCACTCTCTTTGTGATTTAGGGTCCGGTATTAACTTAATGTCATTGTATGTTACTATTGATCTTGGGATGACTAATTTCAGGGCAACTAGGATGTCCCTTCTGCTAGCTGATAGATTCAAGAGATTCTCAAAAGGAATTCTAGAGGATGTTCCAATCAAGATTCAAGACTACATAATTCCTGCAGATTTTGTGGTTTTGGAAAATGATGATGAGCCTGAAGATCCTCTGAGTTTAGGAAGATCGTTCTTAGCTACTGCTGGCTCGCAAATCGATGTCAGGAAGGGGATGGTCAAGCTTGATCTAGGAGATGTGATCATGTACTTTGATATGGAGAATACAAGGAGGAAATCCACAAATGATGGTCAGACATTTTCTGTGGAGATTTTAGAAGATGAAGACTCAATCAAGGAGTCGGATTCTAGTCCTTCATCTGTTGCTGAACAGGTCATTCCACAACTCCCAGCCCACAATCCTCCCCAAGAGCAAAGATACGAATCTCCTGAACTTACTTTTGTATTTCTTTCATTCTTCAAAGATTTGAAATGTCAAAAAGCAGTTACGCACTCACGCAAGCATCGAGTTTCTTGTGCAAGTCCTTGTTTTTCCTTTGATGAATCTGCAGCACCACCTAAGGCGTGTAAAGACGAGGCTCATCAATCTAAGGCAAGGATATAAAGGACTTCTAAACCGTTTGGAAAACTGCGAATTATCATTTCTCCAGAATTCAAGGAGAAAGGAGGCGCAATCGTTCAGACGATGGTGCAAAAGATGCAGAAGCTTTTCCCTGGAATCATTCCATGGAAGAATACAGATCCTCCAGATATCTGACGTTCCTCAAAACAGTCAAGCTAACGGACTAAAAACAAGCGTTGAGTGGGAGGCAACCTACTAGTAAGTATTTTATTTTCGTTTTCAATTTTCTTTTATTACTAACTTTCAGTTTAGTTTAAGTATTACAGAATTTTTGTTTGCTTCAAAAAAAAAAAATTGCTGATGAACAGTGGATCGACCATCTGGTCGATCGGGTGAAAATCATGGGTGCCGATCGACACCCTTGCCAGTGTCGATCGACACCACCCTCAACAGGTAACAAATTCATTCGTTTTTTAATTTATTTTGTTTCCTATCTATTATATTCACCTTCTTCATGCTTAATAACACTGCGGACAGTGTCGTTTAAGTCTGGGGGAGGTAGTTGCTAACTATTGTGTTTTCTTTTGAGTTTTTAGAGTCAATTTAAAAACTTTTTGGGTCGAAACTCCCCTTTCCACTTGCTTTGAACAGCACTCAAGGACCATTACCGATACAAGTTGACTGGTTTTACTGAGGTGGGTAACTGGAAGTGGATCGGTTTAACGGAGTAAGTTTAGACTTCTGGAGACCTCCAGAAAGATGTTGCAGACCCCGTCCTAAAGAATCTTTAATTTCTCTTCAGGAGCGTTGGAAATCGCAAGACTTGATTCAGCTTCCAAACACTTGAAAGCGAGGACGGACCACTCTTGAAACTTCTTCCTAAATGACGAATACAATTGTCCTATATCAAAAAGAAAAAAGCCTCATGATCATGTCTCCACAAGAACACTAGTAGTGACCGCTGATCTAGTGAGTCATAGAGATGCAAAGGATCTAATAAAAAAGTCTACAGAAAAGTGCAAGTCCGAAATCAGAAAAATCCTGAATCAAAAAGTTCAAAACTGGGCAATGCATCTCTATGATATCCTTAAATGGATACAGTTTTAGAGGGAAGAGAGAGGGTGAAACGCAGGAAAATGTTAAAGGAAGCGAAAGAATCTAGAAGGTCCAGCGATCGATATTCTCTCGATGAGATTGCACCTAAATAACTAAAGGGGTTTGCGACTGAAAGTCTGAGATTTTCTAAGGGGTTTGGATTCAATCTGGAATACTGCTATACTTCTAGGGAAACATCTAAGTATCACCGGATTAGCTTTGCAAGGTATGTGGTTACTAAAGGAGTGATAACACTATTTTGCTTAGGGACAAGCAAAAAGCTAAGTCTAGGGGAGTTGATATATCATAGTTTTTACCCTGTTTAAGCCATGAACTTTAATGCTTGTCTAGATTGATAGGATTCACACAAAAAATTTGGTTTTCTAGAATTTAAACATAGATAATCTCTGCAGCGAAAGCTGATTGGTTTTACATTCGTGTTCATTTTTAAGAACTGTGCATCATAATCCTATCGTTCATTCATATCTGCATATCTGATTTACCTGATATTTCCTTGTGCCTAGCTTCTCTTTAATTGATTTACAACCGTTCATTCTGCTCGCTTTGTTTACTTTTACTTGCATTCTCATCATCCTGCTTAGCTTAATCTGAATTTATTAATCTATTGTGCAATTTGATTCCCTGTGGATTTCGATCCCTAAATACTATAACTGATCTCATAATTTGATAGAGTTTTGCTCTAGGGTTAATATGAGCTTATCATCTATCCCACGATTCTCGAACGGAATTGATTGTCCTTCTTCACGTGGCTAAGGTTGAGAGGTTTGGATCTCAGCTTCTGAATCTCTAACAATATCCTCATCTAATTCAAGTTCAACAGCTTTTGGAATAGCGGGAATGGTAAGATTCCGTCTCTTGGGTGGAGCATATGGGTTTTTTTTTGTCAAGTGACACAATAAGTTCTTTCGATCGACAGCTGAGTTTTACTCATGTGTAAGCGCGAGTTGTAGAGCAAGAGGTGATCTTGGGTGTGAAATTTCAAGAGATGATCTTCTAATCGTGATACGCCTAAGTACGCTCCTTGTATAACTTAGAGTTGTCCTAGGCATGAATACAAATCTCATCCAGTACATTTAGTTGTATTAGACGCCTCTTTGTAACACTCTTAATGTCGTAATTCAAGCTCAACAGGAAGATGGCATGCTTTCCCATAAAACAAATAAAATGGCGTAGTCCCTAGAGGTGTTTTAAAGGCAGTCATGTAGGCCCAAACAGCGTTATTCAACTTAGCATATCAATCTATTATAGTAACTCCCACACAGTCTTCTCAGGAATCTCTTTGATTGTCCGCTTGTGTGAGGATTATAAAGAGAAGCCTCACGATGCTGAACATTGTACTTATTTAGAAGGTTAGCAAACACCTTATTGATAAAGTGTGGGCCACCGTCACTGATGACTATCCTAGGCACTCTGAATTAAAAGAAAATAATGGACTTAAATAACTTAAGCACCACGGCATAATCATTCTTTGGACTAGCAACTACCTCAACCCACTTAGAGACATAGTCCACAACAACAAGAATTTACTTATTCCCATATGAAGACGGGAAGGGACCCATGAAATCGATGCCCCAGCAATCAATACTTCCACCTCGAGGATGAAGTTTTGTGGCATCTCGTTTCCCTTGCTGATTTTCCCTTTCCTCTGACAAGCATTGCACTCTGAGATAAAAGTGTGAGCATCCTTAAACATAGTAGGCCACCAAAAACCAGGTTGTAGAACCTTAGCAACCGTCTTGAACGTAGCAAAGTGACCAGCATACTCTGAACCATGAAATTGGAACAACACATTCTGAACTTCCGACTCAGCGATGCATCTCCTGTACATACCGTCTAAACACTGCATGCAAAGATAAGGTTCATCCCAATAATGTCTTCTAAATTCTCTGAAACCTCTTCTTCTCATATCCTTTAAGATCTCTGGGTTAATCTTCATCTGCTAGGTAGTTAGCAATGTCAGCGTACCAAGGACGATCCACTTCAGTGATAGCATAGGCAAATTCCATTAAGATCTTACTCACAAAATCTGGAAGAAGAATCGTAGTCTGAGCTTTGTGTCGATTGCAAAGACTATATCGGAATTCTAGGTTTGGACGATTTTTGTTCCTGTCGAGCGACACGATGATCCGTCGCTCAACACTAAACCAAGAATTCTACTCTATATCAAATTTATGCTCTCTTCTGGCATAAAATCATTAATTTGAACTTTGTCTTCGATTCCAATCCCTAAAAGTTGATCAGCCACATCATCTTCAACTCCCTTCATGTCCTTGACCTCAATGTCAAACTATTAAAGAAGCAAAATTCATCCCAACAACCTTGGTTTTGCGTCTTTCTTTTGCATCAAATACTTAAGCGCAGAGTGATCCGCGTGCACTATCACCTTGGCTCCAACTAGGTAGGGACAAACTTTCTAAAAATCAAACACTATAGCCAACAACTCCTTCTCAGTAGTTGCATTATTCCTATGTGCATCATCTAGTGTTCAACTTGCATAGTAGATAGCATGAAACTTCTTATCCTTCTTGTGTCCTAAAACTACGCCCACTGCAAAGTCACTATCATCACACATAACCTCAAAAGACAAATCCCAGTCTGGAGGCTTCACAATAGGAGCACTTGATAAAGCCTGCTTTATCTGCTCAAAAGCCAATAAACACTCCGCATAAAACCCAAACTTCACATCTTTGCAGAGATGAGCAGTCAATGGTCTAGGTATATTACTAAAATCCTTGATGAATCTCCTATAGAAACCAGCGTATCCTAGAAAAATCCTCACATACTTCACATTATCAGGCAGTTGAAAACTAGTCATAACCTCTATCTTCACGCAATCCACTTTGATACCACCCTCTGAAATCCTGTAACTAAGTACAAGGTCATCTTCAGCCATGAAGTGACATTTTCCCAATTCAAAAACAAGTGTTTCTCCTCACATCTTGTTAGAACCTTCTTCAGATTATCCAAACAGTCCTTGAAAAAGACTCGTAGACAGAAAAATCATCCATGAACACCTCCATATAGTCCTCAATCATATTTGTGAAGATAGATATCATACAGCGCTCGGATGTCGCACGAGTATACACAGTCTGAAAGACATTATGCGATATGCAAAAGTAATATATGGACAAGTGAATGCAGTTTTCTCCTGATTGTTAGGTAGAATGGGAATCTGGAAGAAACTGGAGTATTCATCGAGGAAGAAATAGCAAAGGATGTTTAGCTAACCGCTCCAACATCTGATCAATGAACGACAAGGGGAAATGATCCTTCCTTATCGATGCGTTCAACTTCCTGTCGTCAATACACATCCGGTGTCCAGTTACTATCCTTGTCAGAATAAGTTCATTCTTCTCGTTCTTAACCACTGTGACTCCTCCCTTTTGAGGTACCTCATGTACAGGACTTATCTTAACGCTATCTGAAATAGGATAGATGATCAGCCTCCAATAGTTTCATGATCTCCATCTTAACCACCTCTGCCAAACTCGAATTCAGTCTTCTCTGATGCTCAATCGACGGCTTACACTCATCATCAAAATTGATCCTCTGCATACACAAGTTTGGAAAGATACCTGAAATGTCATCAAGAGAATAGCCAAGAGTCATGCAGAATTTACACAGCCTGCTTAACAGTAATATGAGTACTGCGATATTCATTGAAGCATTAACAATGACATGGTAAGTGGAATTAGGACCAAGAAACAGGTACTTTAGCCCTGCAGGAAGTAGTTTTAATTCGATTTTTGGAGCTATTTCTTTGCTCTAGTCGCCAAGCTTTGACTACAGCATTCGAACCAGTTCCTCACTACTACCCATTTGCATCACTTCCTCACTCACATCGAGCATCTTCGCATAACCATTAAAAGCCTCTTCTAGATCCCTATAACTCATCTCATGAAAGTAATCTTCAGCGAGACTATCAATAGTATTCACATAAAAAGTATGACCATCAATGGTAGGCTTTCTCATCAGCTTATCCATATCAAACTTCAACACTAGATCACCCACATTCAGTGAAATTCAACCTCCTTTCACATCAACCATAGCACTAGCTGTAGCTAAGAAAGTTCTACCCAGGATAAGAGGATCATTGGATTCTACGTCATACTCTAAGATAACAAAATCTACAGGAACCAAACACTCTATAACCTTAATCATCACATCTTCTAGAACACCTCCAGGAATTCTCATCGACCTATCCGCTATGATAAGAGAGATTCTGGTAGGCTGGAAATTAGTCATCTCAAGACCAATTGCAACTGATAATGGCATCAAGTTAATGTTGGAACTTAAATCGCATATAGAACTTGGAAACCTCTTTTGAAAAATCAAATAATCGAGCACAAAACTTCTCAGGTCTTCAAGCTTTTCTAGAACACAGTTCTAAATCATTGTACTAACTTGCTTATTGATCATAGCACATCATTCTTCATGAAAAGTTCTTAGTGACCATCCTCTTCACATACCTCTTGATCATCGGAGTCGTCCTTATTGCATCAATCAATTCCATCTCAATGACAAGCATTTCCATCATAGCCTTGCACCTAGCTTCTTCCAGCTCTTGTTTAGACTTCGAGTGCTTCCTAGGATAGGGAAGCTTTGGTTTGTATGAGGCTACACACAAACTTATTAAAGTTTCAGTGACTTTCGGACCAGTTTGTAAGTGGTGTCGATCGACAATAGTCATATCGATCGACATGTCTGTTTTAGTTGTGTCGATTGACTTGTCTACTTCTGTCAATCAATTATGTGATTCTGGTCGTATCGTGCAACTGACTTTGTTGTATCGCTCGATAGGTGCTTCTGATCCAAAGAATTTATCTTGATTACCTTCGACTAGCATGTTTATTGGATCCTCATCAACTTCCATGCTCTAAATCTGATCAAGCTTACTTTTTCTTCGAGTAATAATGGCCATAATACCACTCATGTTGCTATTTTTGGGATTCATATCTGTCCAAGATGGAAGAAATCCATCTTGTCTCTTCATATATCCAGTAGTCTGAGCAACCTGAATATCAAGCATCTTCACATGAGTGTTCAAGGCTTCAATCTTCCCATTTAATTCAATGTACAGCTAATCTATATTTCCATTGAAGTCAACGATCATCTTTTGTTGCCTTTCTAGAATTTGCTCAAGCATGGATTCTATTTTACTTGAGGCGGATAGAGGAGACGAAGAATGATAAGTAGATGATTCGTAACTTGTAGAGTAGTTGTTGCTCTGGAACGGCTTCTGATAGTTGCTCTTCTGATACTCAACCTTCTGATACTGCGGCTTAGAAGGGTAGCTCGGCGAACTCGGATTCCCAGTTAAAAAACACTTTTAATAGTTATTGTTGTAGCCTATGCTCCCTTGCTGATTACCATAACTCTGAAAACTAGTCCCATTGACTTAACCTATTTCTTCATCCTAAGTGCGCTCCTTTGTCTCAAATGTCTCAATCTCCTTAGCAAACTGAACCAATTTCTTCCCAGCTAGAAGATCATGTATGTTGTCCAGTTTCTTAGTAACTTCGGCAAGCTGATTGTTGTTGATGTTCTGACCAAATTGGCTTCTCTCGTAGTCGACATTCTTGATGCTATAACTGTTAGTCAAGTTCTCTATGAGTCGGAGAGCAACCTCTGGAGAATTAGTGTTGAAGTTTTCATTCCAAGCAGCATCTAAAGTCACAGAGTACATCACTGTTATCCCTCTGAAGAAAAGACTTAGAAGTTGAACCTCACTAAAGTCGTGGTGAGGATAATCTCTCTCATACCCCTTGAATATGTGCCATACATTCTTGAATGCCTCAAAGTCGTCTTGTTTAAAACTGGCGATCTTAGCCCTAAGCTCCTCAGACTTCGCATCATCAAAGAAATTGCTTAGGAAAGCATTCCTTGTATCCTCCCATGTAGTAAGAGATCCTGGTCAGAGCATCATTAGCCAGTGTTTTGCTTTCCCATGAAGGGAGTAGGGGAAGAACTTACAATACAGATAGTCTTCAGACACTCCATTAGCCTTGATGCTATATGCCAAGTCTACAAACCTCTCGATATAGTCTATTGAATGCTCAAGAGGAAGGCCACAAAAAGGCTGCTGAGCTACAAGAGGGAAGTAAGCAGGCTCGAACGGTGGTGGACGAATCGCAGACCTATTAGCGTAGAGCTACTCTGGTCTATTGTTGTCTCCTAGTGTGTGTCTACGCTTGCTGTTTAAATTTCTCAATAAAACCGGTTGGCCATCGTGTCGAGTGACACCTACATTGTGTCGAGCGACACATTGTTCTTCATCATGCCGAGCGACAACAACATTATGTCGAACAACACGCCTGTTTTCTTCATGTCCAGTGATCTCCTCATTGTGTTGCGCGACACGTTCCTCTTCTTCACGAGCAAGTCGATTTTCTTCCTCTCATCAAGCGATATCCTCGTCATGTTTCTCGACAAGTTCCTCGACGACGTTACCTTCATCATCGAGCCTCTGTCCTTGCTCGTTGTAGATATTCCCTTCTAGATCAAACAACCCTTCTTCTCTCTGAATAAGAATCTTATGTGCAACCGTCTTCTTAGCTTCTTGCGTCGCTTTCTGTTGGTGCGTAATAAACGTGCTAAATCCTGAAGCGCAAATCCAACTACCTCTTTTTCTCGTTTGCTTCTAGTGATGCGATTTGACATACACCTGAACTAAAAAGATTAAAAGTAGTTTAGTGACAAAAACAAAAAAAAGGAAAGACTTAGACAAAATCCTAAAAATAAAAATCTAATTTTTAATTCTACAGCGACGGCGCCAAAATTTGATATGCTCAAATTAAATCATGAGCTACTCTCTCAAATTAAGAGATCGTATGCAGTATTTAGGGTGTCAAATTTCACAAAGAATCTATTAACACAATAGATTTAAATGTTCGAATTAAGGTAAGCAGTAATCATATTAAATAAAGCAGTTACGAAAATAGTAAATTAAGGTGATTGTTGGTGATTTGAATTTAATAAGAGACAAATGTTATGCATTACAACATTCGCAGGAATGATTACAAATTGAAGGATAAACTTACTATCGGGATATTTATAAAGTGCAATTCTAGAACTCCAAATATTAATGCAAAAATAAATCAACTGTCATTTCAAATACTATCTATGTCCAAACCCTAGAATACAAGCATTAAATTCAGTTTCGATTTGTTCACAAAGATCTAAAGCCAACTATCGTTGCGAATCAAACCTTTGCTCACATTTGATATGGTTCCAGTAATCTAATAATGATGTCGCAACTATTAAACAACCTAATATTTCTAATCTAAGGTGATCAATATTAAATCAGATTTAATGCAATCAAGGTGAAGAATAAATATGATGCAATCCCAATAGTAAATAAATCCTAACAACTATTCACCATCCTTTGAAATCTCATAAAACCTAACTAGTAGATTACTCAGACATGATGATTAAAACATGCATAATAACTGAATAATTATACATTAAATAGAAAGAGAAAGATATTGGAGTTCAAAATTGGTCTAAGACGAAGTACATATTCTTCTCCCCTTAAAGCTCTAAAAATCTATCTTGCTAAAATCTCTTAAAAAAACAAAGCATAACCTAAACAATGGCTTTAAAAGACTATATATAATAGGCAAAAAATGTTTTGGGGAAAGCTGCAAACATCTGGACCTTCTATGGAAAAAACTGGAAATCTTCCAAATTAAAACTTATGTCGCTCCAATGGTCTTGTCTAGCGACAAACACCTTGTGTCGCTCGATATGACCAAAAATCTTCACTTCGAACTTGCGAATTTGACTGCTCGTTCCACAATGCTCCAAAATGCTCCAGTAAACAACAATTATGCTCCAAACGCCTATGTACCTATAAATATTACCAAAGACTCGAAAACACCAAAAAGACTTTACAAAACGGACTTATATCAAGGCTAAAACCCGTAAAAACCATGATATATCAATAATACATTGTAAAAAAATTACCTTTTAAAGTTTATTTTTGTTTTAGACAACAAAAAACATCTATTTTATTAATGAAAAGGGAGAATAATAAAAATAAAAATTTGGACCTAAAATTTCTAAAATATAACTAAATTAAATGAAAAGTTGCTATCATGTTGCAAAATGAAAATGATTTTACCATTTAACTGAGAATTCAAACATCAACATATAGAAGAATTAGAATTAGCGCTTTATGAAAGATATTTCATAACAAACCCAAGTTCTTGGTCTGAGAATTTGGATTTTCTGCCTCGTTTCTAAATGATATTACAAATTGTGCTTCACTTAGTCGTTAAATTCCAGGTCCTAGTTAGTCCATGTTGCGGAATACGATGGGAAAGTCTTGCAAGTCTAAGTATCCGATTGTTCTCTAAACTAATCAGTCTAGATCTAACAATTATCCAATTGATATACAAGAAGGTTAAGACCTTACCACATCCGGTTGTTCTCTAAACTAACAAGTCTAGGTCTAACCATTATCCAACCGATCGACAAGAAGGTTTAGACCATACCTTAGCCAATTCACAGTTTTGTTCTTTCGTCAAAATACCCATGTATCGGCTTGACGGATCCCTTCTTTACCTAGTCATTCAACCAACCATTCCCACTGACTTGGTACGAAGAGACCGAGTCCTCCTTGTTTAATCCTTGATCATCGCTTTGCTCATTCGCAGTCACACTCTTTCATGGCCGCAACCTTTTATCGTCGCATCCATTCATGGTCGCACCATTTCTTGGTTGCACCCTTTCGTGGCTACACCCATTTTTTGGTCGCACTCTTCAGGGACGCACCGTTTCATTGCTGCTCCCTTTTGGGATCGCATCCATTCATAACCTCACTCTTTCATGATCGCACCCTTTTAAGGTTGCACACTTTCGCGTCACACACTTTTGCGTCACACCCTTTCGGAGTCGTACCCTAACAATGGAGACGCTTGTCCCATCGAGCTAAATTCCTCAACCAGCATTCCCCATATGATTCGGTTTGAAGGGAGTTTCCTCTCTCAGATTTCAATATTCGGCCCACCATAATCTCCTTTAGAACGATTGTGATCCTCTTCAGATGTACCCAATCACTCCCCCCACTTGAACGTGATCATCTGATCTTATTTTTAGTGAGATTTATGTCTTAGGATGAGTTTATCCCTCTCTTCTAGAGAGTTTCTGTAACACCTCTGACGTGAGATCAAAATTGTTATGAGAATGATAAAGGTAAACCTTTGCATTGTATGCTGGCCAATCATGACAGTTTCAAAAGCACGAGGTGGCCCGGAGCACGACGTGGCAAAAAGCAAGAGGTGGCACCGTGTTTTCCAAACTTGATATTTTTACAAAAATATAAAAGTTTGCATAAGCATGACTTAGCTGCTTGGGATGATCTGCTCGGGAGTGACCAAGCATGACAAATCTCGTAAGCACGAGGTATCACGACAGTGTCCGATGAGTCAACGTAAGCACGGCAAATCCAAAGCATGAAAAAAATTATCAGCACGAGGTCTCACGACTGTGTCTGATGAATCAACGGAAGCACGAAAAATCCAAAATACGACAAAACTCGTAAGCACAAGGTGTCATGACTATTTTTGATGAGTCAACGGAAGTACAACAAATCCAAAGCACGAGAAAAATCTTAAGCACGAGGTATCTCCATTGTAACGCCCCTAACCCAGTTCTTGGCCAAAGTAGACCCGATCGGTCCTGCAACAATCAAACAAGAACATGCGCGACCAACAGTAGACCCAAAACAAGACTAGAGATGCCACATATGTACACTTAACCGTTCGTTTTGAGGCTCCAAAAAAGCATTTAAGAACCCTAAAATAAACTTCCAAGCACGCATTTTCTAATGAACAAAACATCAAGGCTTTTCAACCTAAGTCTTGAACGATAGTTGGTTTGTCCCGAACTAGGAGTAGTATCATATGTAAACCAACTTTAAAAAAATCTCCTTTTATACATATTTAACTTAGGTTTTACAGGTTACCAAAATACATACATGCCGGCTTCGTGCCAAGTTCCCAAAATAACACTAATACATATTAAAACAAATACTTGTTTTACAAAAAGCACCCAATCTATATCAACCTTCCTAAGGTTTTTCAGCCCTGACTAAGATCATATTAATGGTTATCTGCAAAAAATATTGTTGGCGCCCCCAACATTTAATAATATAATCCCAACCCCAACTCAAAATAACAATCAACAACAAGCAATCAAGCAATTACACAATCATAATAGAATACACATGCAAAAAGTATAAAATGAAACAAAAAACCTATTCCGCAAATTGACAACTTCCTTCCATTTTCCTATTTTACCTCACTCGATCTTAACCACAAAGGTTAAAAACCAGTGATCCGACTATTCTAATACCACGGCCAAATGCTGTTATCCCGTCTCTCAGTAGATTACATCGGTAGAGTCACAGCCAAAGGTTGTAATCCCATCCCTCTGTGACTCTCGATATTTGGAAGTGCCAACCGCTCACAACAAATGTTAGCAGTTATAAGTTATAAGTTAGGAAGTTAGATGATCCTCTTGATCACTCAACAAACTAACCTACAACACAATAAATTTAAAAACCATGCATCCCTAAAAGGTTAGTATTAAATGCACACACAAACATTTTATGACGTATGCAACACACAATCAAACATCATGCACAAACAATCAAAGATAGCACTTAACCAAACTCCTAAAACACTAGCATCAACCTCTACGGCTATAATCATAACAATATATAAACACATGTGTTCTACTCATCTAACACACGACAAACATCACCAGAACTCATCTTTACTTTATGAACGGTTAGGACTAGGATTCGAACACAGAACTGTGGCTATAAATTCCTCTATTTCGAGCTACTCTATCAACACAAGGGCCTGGATCACGAATGCTAAAAAAGATTGGATTTTCTAAGGCATTTTTCTCTGAGGTTTGGTTCGAAAATAATGTAGAAAACGGGAGCTACTAGATCCTATATATAGGTTATACTAGGCTGCTAGGAAGGTAGTTGAGTCACCGCTGACTCATCGCTCATCGTCGTGACACCTCGTGCTTGCGAGTTTGTCGTGCTTCTAACTTGTCGTGCTTATAGTTTTATCGTCCTTATAGTTTTGTTGTGCTTCAGATTTGTCGTGCTTCTCCTGACTCCTCGGACATGGTGGCGACTCCTTATGGTAAAGAGTTTTGTCGTGCTTCGGATTTTTCGTGCTTCCGTGACTCATCAAAAATAGTTGTGACACCTCGTGCTTACGAGTTTTATTGTGTTTCGGATTTGTCATGCTCTCGTTGACTCATCAGACACTGTCGTGACACCTCGTGCTTACGATTTTTGTCGTGCTTCAAATGCTTTGTGCTTCCATTGACTCATCGGACACATTCGTGATACCTCTTGCTTACGAGATTTGTCGTGCTTGGTCACTCCAAGAAAGTCAATTCCCGAGTAGAAGTATCGTGCTTCCGCAAACTTTTATATTTTTCAAAAATTATCATGTTTGGAAAACACTATGCTACCTCGTGTTTCTTGGCACATCGTGCTTCAAGCCACCTCGTGCTTCTGAAACCGTCGTGCTTGACCAGTTTACCATGCAAAGATTTGCCTTGATCATTCTCATAACTATTTTGATCACACATCAGAGGTGTTAGATTCTCCTCCCCTTAATAGAATCCGTTCCAAATACACAAGGTTGAATGTTTCATGCACTTATCTTCCTATTCCTTTGAAAGAACGGTTTAGGAAAGGCTTTTCCTAAGTATCTAAAGCACATACGAATTCAATCATGGTTTCTAAAATTGGATTACAACCTCTAACTAGACTCAATCAATTTTAAATACCAATTACTTCATAGTTTCATAAAACAATAAATCCCCTATATGCATGCACATGCATCATATAAACAATCAATCATAGAAAAGAGTTAGAACCCATACTTACTTGTACTGAGACCTTTGGAGGTCATGATTGTTTTGGGGTTCATATATCTAAGGATTTTCCTGAGCTTGCTTCTTTCAAAGCCAAAACTTAATCACCAACCATCTCTCCTGAGAACAATTCGTTACAGCGGCAACTGCATTCAAAAAGGGTAAGTCCTAATCCCATCTACCTAATAAAGGAGTTAATTGGTTTACTAATTGCTTTTTGCGACTCAGTTACTCGATGAAACATTTGAAAAAGAGTCTCATGTGACCAATGTCAGAACCATGTTCTGATACCACTCTTGTAACGCCTAAGACCCTGTCTAGGCCAAACTAGACCTGATCAATAGTGCAACAATCAAACGAAAACATGCGCGACCAACCGTAGACCCCAAACCAGACAAGAGATGCTATGTATGTGCGCTTAGTCGTTCATTTTCCGGGATTCCAAAAACGCATTTAAGAACTCTAAAACAAACTTCCAAGCACGCATTTCCTATTGAACAAAACCTCAAGGCTTTTCAACCTGAGTCTTGAACGATAGTTGTTTCGTCCAGGACTAGGACTAGTATCATATGTAACCCAACTTTTAAACAAATCTCCTTTTATACATATTTAACTTAGGTTTTACAGGTTACCAAAATATATACATGCCGGCATCGTGCCAAGTTCTCAAAATAACACTAATACATATTAAAACAAATAATTATTTTGTAAAAAGCACATAATCTATACCAACCTTCTGAAGCTCTTTCAGCCCTGACTAAGATCCCACTAATGGTTATCTGCAAAACAAATTGGGTTATGAGTACTAATTACTCAGTAAATCTGACTCTCCTAACATTTAATAATATAATCCCAACTCAAACCCAAAATAACAATCAAGAAGCAAGCAATCACGCAATCACACAATTATCAGAGAATGCACATGTAAAAAGTATAAAATGAAACAAAAACCTATTCCGCGAATTGACAACTTCCTTCCATTGTTCTTTTTTACCTCACTCGATTTTAACCACAAATGTTAAAGACCGGTAATCAGACTATTGTAATACTATGGTCAAAGGATGTTATTCTGTCTCTCTGTGGATTACCTCGGCAGAGTCACGACCAAAGACTGCAATCATATCCCTCCGTGACTCCCGATATTTGGAAGGGTCAACCGCTCACAACTAATGGTAGAAGTTATAAATTATAAGTTAGGAAGTTAGATGATCATCTTGATCACTTAACAACATAACCAACAACACAATAAATTTAAAATCCCTGCATCCACAAAAGGTTAGTACTAGATGCATACACATTCATTTCATGACGTATGAAACATGCAATCAAACATCATGCACAAACAATCAAAGATAGCACTTAACCAAACTCCTAAAATACTACCATGAACCTCTACGACTATAAGAATAACAATAAACAAACATATGTGTTCTATTCATCTAACACACGACAAACATCACCAAGACTCACATTTACTTTATGAACGGTTAGGACTAGGATTTGAACTAAAATCTAGACTCGGCCTTTCTTCTTGTAAAACAGACAGAACTACGGCTAGAAATTCCTCTATTCCCGAGCTACTCAATCAAGACAAGGGCCCGGATCACGAATGCAGAAAAAGATCAGATTTTTCTAAGGCGTTTTTATCAGAGTTTTGGTTCAAAAAAGATGTAGAAAATTAGAACTACTAGGTCCTATATATAGGTTATACTAGGCAGCTAGGAAGGTAGCTGAGTCACCGCTGACTCGTCATGACACCTCATGCTTGCGGGTTTGCTGTGCTTACAGTTTTGTCGTGCTTCAGATTTGTCGTGCTTCTGATGACTCGTCGGATACGATGGTGACACCTTGTGCTTAAGAGTTTTGTTGTGCTTTTGATTTGTCGTGCTTCTGTTTACTCATCAAACATAGTTGTGACACCTCGTGCTTACGTGTTTTGTCATGCTTCCAATTTGTCGTGCTTCCATTGACTCATCACATACAGTCTTGATACCTCGTGCTCACAAGTTTTGTTGTGCTTTGGATTTGTTGTGCATTCGCTAACTCGTCGGACACGGTCGTGACACCTCGTGCTTGCAATATTTTTCATCCTTGGCCACTCTCGAGTAGGTTAATTCTCGAGCAGTTGTGTCGTGCTTCCAAAATGTTTTATATTTTTGTAAAAATATCAAGTTTGGAAAACACGATGCCACCTTGTGCTTCATGCCATGTCGTGCTTCAAGACACCTCGTGCTTCCGAAAGACTCGTTCTTGACCATTTTACCATGCAAAGATTTGCCTTGATCATTCTCATAACTATTTTTATCTCACGTTAGGGGTGTTACATTCTCCTCTCCTTCATAGAATTCGCCCCGAATTCGCAAGGTTGAATGTTTCCTCCACTTATCTTCCTTTTCCTTTGAAAGATCGGTTTAGGAAAGGCTTTTCCTAAGTATCTAAAGTAACTACTAATTCACTCACATATTCTATAATTGGAAGGGTTCTTTTTACCAAGGGATATGTCCCTAAGGACTTGTACCCATTCGTTCCCCCACCTATTCGTGAGAGGATGTGTCTTTTGGTGTTGGAACCTTTTTGTGTTGGTTCGCATTGGTTATTCCAACCACCCAGCTTGAGTGACCACCCTACACCACCTAGCTTGGGTTCCAGCTGATCGGTCCACACACATGGGTTAGTACTCGATTAGTTCACCCATGGAAGGGACGGTCGGGGCGTTACAGCTTCCGCCCAGCTCATCTAGCTAAGTCACCTAGTACTCTAGCAGGTCAGCTAGTAGTCTAGTGGTCACCTAGTTTAGCTTGTTTAGCTTAAACTTATGGTCTCTTTTCCTTGGCTAACTCATTAGTAGTTCATTAGGATTAGCTTATCCCTTAGTCATTCCTTGACTATGATCTACCATTTTCCAAAAGAAATACCCCTGATATAAGAATCTTGGGATAGGGATGTTAAAAGTCTCCTCTATTTAAAATGAATTCATCCTCGAATTCAGTGGATATTTCCATGTGAATCCCCAACTTGTGGCTCGTAATTCTTCTGATCTGATCATTTGTTGTTTTCCTGATTCCAAAGTTATTCTAACTCAATCCAGAGCTTCAACTTTTCCTTAGTTGTTACTCATTCCCAAGTTTTACTCGTCCTTGAGTAATTAACTCGTCCCATCATAGTCTTACAAGACTTGATTGATTTCATAACTCTTCAAGTGCAGTGGTTTGCACTTCCAAGTTGTTTATTGGTTATCTGAAAATCTTTGGTGAGAATACTTCTCTCCTAATAGTATTATCTTGAAGCACCTCAACTCTCGGTAAGCCTTAACTCACCACCTTGTTCGAGTTATACATTCTCATCACCCGAATTGATCCTATTATTTGACCTCCCCCTTTTTAAACTTGGTCACAACTTTTGACCTCCGTTTTTTTAGAATTTGTCGCCACCATTCTTTACCCTACTCATATGTAGCAGCTCATGCTTTTCGCAAGTCAATCTTGGCTTACAAACTTACCTTACGAATCTTTCACCAGTTCCTAAATGCTTATCTTATTTGCCTCAACTTCCATTCAGCCTAGAAATCACTACTATGTCTTGGTTTTTCATAATCTTCCACTCCCTTGGACCGGTTGTTCACTCGTCATGTTCTTTCTTGGTTTACCTTTTGGTAGTTTCTTGGCTCGACAGATTCGTCTTAGCAACTCAACATGTTTCAAAGTACGATATCTCATCTCACCTCGACTTCCATTTGGTTTCACCTTAAATGGTGTTTCAGAGTTTACATCCCCAAGTCCTTTTGAGAGCATGGTAAGATTACCATGGTGTAGAATGCTACACCACTCTCCCCGATTTTGAATGAATTCGTCCTCCAATTCCCTTGTGGTAGGAGTCTTGTTTCATCCCCTTAATATTTTTTATGGTCAACCTTATCACCGAGCACCAATCCATACGTAGGATCAAATATGCTCTAATACCAAATTGAAACGTCTCGTCGCGGATAAGAAGTTCCACGTTCGGGCCACTTCCTGGCCGAAACTCATGGGTCAACCCCATTTCTTGTTAGTTATGCCGTTTTTAGGCATATATTCCTTAATGATCTTTACTACGACTCTTATTAGTCTTTCCTAGTTTAGATCCATAAGTACGCAGCGAAAAACGTAATATCAAATTCTCTAACCATTCTAAGTTCCTTTACCTGAACTAACCCTTGTACCGATTAAGTTCATCCGTATCTTCGGTCAGCCCCTTTAGCATAGAATAGCCTTAGCCAAAATCCTTCGGTCTCAAGCGCTCATGCTAGAGGCCGTTCGGCTTAAGATTCATCATACACGGCCAAGTCTTGCAAGTCTAAGTATCTAGTTATTCTCTAAACTAACGAGCCTAGATCTAACAATTATCCACTCGATCTGCAAGAAGGTTTAGACCTTACCTTATCCTATTCACATGTTCGCTCCCTCATCCTAATACCCATGTATCGGCTTGACGGATCCCTTTGTTACCTAGTTATTCAACCAACCATCCCCACCGACTTATATGAAAAGACCGAGTCCTCCTTGTTTAATCCTTGATCATTGCTTTGACCATTCGTGTTCACACTCTTTCATGGCTGCACCCTTTCGTAGTCGCACCCTTTTAAGGTGACACCCTTTCGTGGTTGTACCTTTTCTTGGTCGCACCCTTTCATGGTCGCACTCTTTTGTGGTCGCACCTTTTTCTTAGTCGCACCCTTTCGGATACATATCTTTTCATGGTCCCTCCCTTTTGGGATCACATCCTTTCATAACCGCACTCTTTCATGGTCGCATACTTTCGTGTCGCACCCAAACCGTCGAGACGCTTGTCACACCAATCCCCATCAAACTAAGTCAATCAACCAACCTTCCCCACATGACTCGGATTGATGGGAGATTCTTCTCTCGGATTTCAATATTCGGCCCACCATAATCTTCTTTAGAGTTATTGTGATCCTCCTCGGATCTACCCCATCGCTCCCCCCACTTGACCGTGATCATTTTGATCTTATTTTTAGTGAGAATTATGTATTAGGATGAGTTTCTCTCTCTCTCCTAGAGAGTTTCTCTCACAAAAATGTGATTAATCTTTTCTCCTTCCCATCACTCCTTTATATAAAGATTGGAAGGGTACCTTGTACCAAGGGATGTGTCCCTTGGGACTTGTACCTATTCGTTCCTCCACCTCTTCGTGAAAGAATATGTCTTTTGGCGTTGGCACCCTTTGGTGTTGATACCCTTTGGTTATTCAAACCACCCAACTTGAGTGACCATCATACACCATCTAGCTTGGGTTCCGGCTAATCGGTCCAACCACCTAGGTTAGTACTCGATCAGTTCACCCAATTGAGATAAGCTAGCGCCCAACTTGCCTAGAGTCAGCTAGTACTCTAGCTGGTCAACTAGTTATCCAATGGGTCAGCTAGTTTAGCTTGATTAGCTAGCTCATTCAGTTCGTCCAGCTCACTTAGCTTGTTTAGCTCAACCTTATTGTCTCTTTTCCTTAGTTAACTTATTCGAGGTTCCTTTGGATTAGCTTGTCCCTTTGTCACTCCTTGACTAGGATCTAACCTTTCCCAAAAGAAATAGCCCTGGTATAAGAATTCTGGTATAGGGATGTTACAACGGGCTCAATAAATTAATTACTCAATTGACACCAAGAATTTCACATAAACTATATACACATGTAACGTTAAAAAATTATTTTAAACTAAAAAAATTATTTTATCCCAAACAGCTACTATTCAAAACTATATAACCCAATTTTTACTGATTCCAAAACTATCAAACAAATTTTAACAATCCTATATATAATTTAAAATAAGTTTTTGCACGATTATTAATGGGTTCAAGCCCTAGTGTTTTCAATAAAGTATGGCCAAACGGATTTCCCACCCACTGAAATAGCTAAACCCGTGGCTCCAGCCTCAAATGTCTTTGTTGTGAATAAGAACGATAAAGCAAAGAGACGAAACGATTGAGATGAATATCATGTCTAGGGTTTCTTATTAAACTCATGTGTTACAATACACAAAACCTTAAGACCTTTTATATATACATCTCAAAATCCGTTAACCGATGTATACCACTATGTATTTGATTAAAGTCACCATAGATAACAGTCTTCTACATTTTTTTTTTTTTTGTCAGCCATTTGCTTTTATGAAATCCCAACAAGGCAACGAGAGTACAATTGACAAGGCCCAAATTAACAACGAAACACTACAATTATGATTATCATAACAAACAGGTGTCCGATTAAATTAAAATGGATCCACGTGTCATCATAATAGGAACTCCGGCATGCAATGCTTAGAAACCTTGCCGCCGCAGAAAATCACCGGATCTTCATCTCGAACAAGAGCTTCTAGAATCCATTATGACCGCGACTCGTCAATCGAAACCCTCCTTAGATCAATTCCTTCAAATCTCCGATGAAACCTTTAAGAGAAATCAAAATCCCCGATAATTTTAACCCGAAAATCCTAAGCCAAGGTAATCCAAAACTTAGACAAAGAAGATTGTCCAACTAATTTTGAATTTTTCCCTCACCGTAAAATCCGAACTCATGGTTCACATACCCTAAAGAAACTTTACCCTAACCACATAAGGCCCAAAGAAGGGAGGTAAAGATTGACTCTCCAGAATATGGGACTCAAGCAAACGAAAATAATGATTCACCCAAAAGCTCATACGGAGGATACTAATGAAACCCAGGAAAGATCTTAAAACAAAACTAAATAACAACTATCTAAATCTGGAAAGACCGGAAGAGATATCCGAACGAAGCCGGAAAAACAAATCCGCTGACCAGAAACCGAAATCCGAAAAGATCGGAAACAACAGAGACAGAATACTAAGACATATATACAAGCCCCGACGCCGGGCAAGAAAACTGAGATCTTCTTCGTTTTTATTTTTTCCTAGTGAGAAGTCAGAGGGTTCTAGAGATATATTAGTTCACTTTGGTCTTCTTAATTAGTCGTCGTCGTTTTCTTTTTGTCTTAACCAAAAATGTTATATACAAAGAAAAAAAAAACTATTAGATGAAGGATGTTTAATATGGATGTTGGTTTATTTTTTAATCGTCTAGATTTATAAATTATTACAAATTATGAAAACTAATACACGAACGATTGTACAAAGGACAATTTTTAGACTTTACATGCAAGACTACAATTTCAAAAAAAATCAAAAACATGCGGGACAATTTTGAACAGTTCTTCTTGCACCAAGCTGAAAATCTCCTGTAAATATTGTCTCCATTAATTTGTATTTATCGGAACTCCATACATGTAGGTGTAGAAGCATTAATAAACTCTTTAGTCAAACCTTTGGACTAAGAGGGTTTCCACCAATGTTGGTTTGTTTTTGTTCATGTCTTTTTTTTTTTTTGGGAATTTGAGTTTGAAAATGGTAGCTGTGAAATTAAATATAATTCTAGTATAGATCAATTTGGTACATCTTTTATAGGATTTGAATTTTGATCAAAAATATTTTTATTTCAAAAATATGTATGTCTTTTCCATTTCTGTTTTCTTGTTCGAATTTGGTTTGGTATAGACACAACTATAACTTATAAGTCTTCCACTTTTACGTTTGTTTAAGGCAAATCTTATAATATGCAAGTTTTTAACAACAGTTGTGAGTAGAAACTTTGAATACTTTGAGATGATGTTTGAAGCTATGATTCATATATTTGCATATGAAACCCATAATTAGTTTTATTCTTCCATATAAAATCCTAATTCAAGAAGTAAGTATGGTTCAGTTTGGAACCACATCCGAAGATTGGGAATTTCGTCTCCTATTTGTCATTCGTATGAATGAGTAAGATTAAAACCAAAAATGTTTTTAGGAAAAGTAGAGTTTTAGATCTCTTTTGTTTTCGTCTCTTATTTGTTATTCGTAGGACTGAGTAAAGATTAAAACTAAATATGTTTTTAGGAAAAGTAGAGTTAGATCTCTTTTCTTAGGGACGGTTAAAATTGTTCCGTGGAATATGTTAGTCGAACACAGCTCTAGTTAAGTGATACAAAATTACTTCCAACAATTTTTTTTAACAGACAAATTTTTTATGACATCCCCAATAATATCTATTCACAAAATGTGACAGCATCTAAAATGCGTTAACGTAAATATTGTTTTCTCATATTGTAAAAAGAAATAATTACACCTAGAGACACTTTATGTGAAAATAATTTCTGTTGGGACACTTGTGGAATGTGACACATTTTCTCCTTCTTTTTGTGACATAATAAGACATAAATACCCTGGAAGGAAACTGAGCCTAAATATTTTTACAGTTATTTAATTTAAATCTCCACCGTCCATTTAGCTTGCTGTTTAATGAAAACGTGTGACCAAGATGTAAGCAATTTAGATAATCACGTGTATGAGAGTAAGACAAGATTCCTTTATGGCCGTTAGATGACTTTGTGCAGATTTTAGATGTGTGGTTGATGATTTCTTTGTTTTTGAATGAACGGCTTGGATTGTTTTGAAAAGTAGAGTACAGAGTACAATTACAGCTGTAAACTACTAGTGTGTGATCAGGTGTGATCAAGTGTACACCTACTCAATTGTTATACCAGGTGTACCAACTAATGTGGACAAGAACACCAAAATGGATATGTGGATACTGCTACGTGTACTATATGGTTCTGAATTTAAGTAACAATGATCATTATGGGTCCACACAGAGTTGGCCTTCTTGTTCAAGGATATAGCGGCGGTTCATAAGGAGGACACAATGGTTATGGCGGCGGTGGTAGAGAATTTAGCAGAGGAAGACACGGATACCATGTCGGAGATCTATGGCAAACTTCGATGCATATCCCTTTTGTCTCGCTTGTTACTCGGCTTGGTTTGTTCTACGGTGGTGATTTATGGCTTTTGCGTTCGTTTTACGAAGGTGATTTGTGGACACTCGTAGATCAGCAATCGGTGGTAAGTGGTCAATAATTTGTGGACAATGGATTGCGGTCACCATTGTGAACAATAGATTGTGGTCACCATTTTTTGCAATTCACCTTCTTCATTTTGGCAACAACGACGGCGTTTTGATCGGATTCAAAGCAGAATTCGTCGGACGAGAGAGTAAAGGAGATAGGTAACGTTTACTTGACTTCAAAATCGCAGAAGAAGAAGATGTGTTAGAGAGAGATTTTGATTAGAGAGAGATTTTGATTTTACAGAGGAAGAAAACGAGAGAGAGAGAGAGAGAGAGAGAGAGAGAGAGAGAGAGAGAGAGAGAGAGAGAGAGAGAGAGAGATGTGAAGAAGAAGATGGGAAAAAGATTAAAATTTGGGTAAATAATTTTGGAATTACTAAATAAAAGTTAATTTTTGCTGCAAAGTTAGTAAAGATATAAATGTCATTTTATCATCAATAAGTGTGTTGCATTCCAAAAGTGTGTCATATGTAAACTTTTCAACTTATAGTGTCCCTAGATGTAATCAACTCTTATAAAGAATATAAGTAATTAAAAATCATTTGGGTCAATAGGTAACTAATACGAGAAAATAATTAAAAAGTCACCGATGGTCCCCACACTTGTGATTCGGCACGATACTTTCTAAAAGCATTACCACTTGACTTCCCTATATAACTTCACCTCCACCAACAATACATTTTCGTCCTCAGATCTCATCTCACTCGCAGGAGAAGAGGGAGAGAGAGAAAAGCATAGTTTCTCTATTATTTACGATTTAAACCCTTTTCCCCTTCCCAACATGGCGGCCTCTGTCGATAACCGTCAATACGTTCGGCTCGAGCCCGGTTTAAACGGCGTCGTTCGCTCGTACAAACCACCAATTCCGACCCGGTCCGATTCCTCACCCACCGCAACCCAAAACCAAACCGTGTTCTTGAAACCAGCGGTGGTACATGACGAAGATGATGACGTGTCGAGCGATGACGAGAACGAGACACACAACAGCAACGCCGTGTACTACAAAGAGATGGTTCGCAAATCCAACAGCGAGATCGAGCCGTCGATTCTCGACTTGAGGGACGAATACACAGCTGACAACTGGATCGAGAGAAATCCTTCCATGGTCCGTCTCACAGGGAAGCACCCTTTCAACTCCGAGGCACCTCTCAACCGCCTAATGCACCACGGGTTTATCACACCTGTCCCGTTGCACTACGTCCGTAACCACGGTCACGTCCCCAAGGCCCAATGGGCCGAATGGACGGTTGAGGTTACGGGGTTTGTGAAACGGCCCATGAAATTCACCATGGACCAACTAGTCAACGAGTTTGCTTACCGCGAGTTCCCGGCGACGCTGGTATGCGCGGGGAACCGTCGTAAGGAACAAAACATGGTGAAGAAGTCGAAAGGCTTTAACTGGGGCTCCGCGGGAGTCTCCACCTCCTTATGGCGTGGGGTGCCTCTCTCTGAGGTCCTCCGCCGTTGCGGGATCTTCACCCGCAAAGGCGGTGCGCTCAACGTCTGTTTTGAAGGGTCCGAAGATCTCCCGGGCGGTGCAGGAACCGGTGGTTCCAAATACGGAACGAGCATCAAGAAAGAGTATGCTATGGATCCGTCTAGAGACATCATTTTGGCTTACATGCAAAACGGAGAGCTCCTCACACCTGACCATGGGTTCCCGGTTCGTGTCGTGATCCCCGGTTTCATCGGAGGCCGAATGGTTAAATGGTTGAAACGAATCATTGTCACCTCAAAAGAATCCGACAATTTCTATCATTTCAAAGACAATAGAGTTCTACCTTCTCATGTAGACGCCGAACTCGCCGATGAAGAAGGTACCATACGAGAAAATGAAAATATGAAAAATAAATGTTTGGTGGAAGATGATGTCAGCTATTTTGACTTATATGTTGATTAAAATTTATAATTTTTTTTATTGGTTGATTTGGCAGCTTGGTGGTATAAACCGGAGTACATAATCAACGAGCTTAACATTAACTCGGTGATTACGACCCCATGTCACGAAGAGATTCTTCCAATCAATGCTTTCACCACCCAAAGACCTTACACATTAAGGGGCTACGCATATTCCGGTAAAACCATTTTAAAATATTTTTTGCTATAAGTTAAATTATGTTTTCAGTCACAAAAATTAAGAAAACATTTAATAATACTAATGGGTTATATATATACAACAACAGGAGGCGGAAAGAAAGTGACACGTGTGGAAGTGACGGTGGATGGTGGTGAGACATGGAACGTGTGTACACTTGACCATCAAGAAAGACCAAATAAGTATGGTAAATTTTGGTGCTGGTGTTTCTGGTCACTCGAAGTTGAGGTTTTGGACTTGCTTGGTGCCAAGGAGATAGCTGTTCGAGCTTGGGATGAGACTCTCAACACACAACCCGAGAAAATGATATGGAACCTCATGGTATGCGTCTCAAAACACCACCTTTTTTTTTTAATGAATGTTAAAATTATATTCAAACAAAAAAAACGTAACCAATAATCATAATTCATAAACTAATAAAACAATTCTTGTGTGCAACAGGGGATGATGAATAACTATTGGTTTAGAGTGAAGACTAATGTGTGTAAGCCACACAAAGGTGAAATCGGAATAGTGTTCGAGCATCCGACGCTTCCGGGTAATGAATCCGGTGGATGGATGGCTAAGGAACGTCATTTGGAGAAATCCGCCGACGCGCCACCTACTTTGAAGAAATCAGTTTCGTCGCCGTTCATGAACACGGCTGCGAAAATGTACTCGATGTCAGAAGTCAAAAAGCATAATTCTGCTGATTCTTGCTGGATCATAGTCCATGGTCACATTTATGATTGTACTCGGTTCCTTAAGGACCATCCTGGTGGTTCTGACTCGATCTTGATCAATGCCGGCACTGACTGTACGGAGGAGTTCGAAGCGATTCACTCGGATAAAGCCAAGAAGATGCTTGAAGATTACCGGATCGGAGAGCTGATCACGACCGGTTATTCTTCCGACTCTTCCTCACCGAACAATTCAGTTCACGGTTCGTCTGCCGTGTTCTCGCTTTTAGCTCCCATTGGAGAAGCGACTCCGGTGAGGAACGTCGCATTGGTTAACCCCCGGGCTAAGGTACCGGTTCAACTCGTCGAAAAGACATCGATTTCTCATGATGTTCGTAAATTCCGGTTTGCTTTACCGGTTGAAGATATGGTTCTTGGTTTACCGGTTGGTAAGCATATTTTCCTTTGTGCAACCATCAACGACAAGCTCTGCCTCAGGGCTTACACACCAAGCAGCACCGTTGATGTGGTTGGATATTTCGAGCTCGTGGTTAAGATTTACTTTGGTGGGGTCCATCCGAGATTCCCGAACGGAGGGCTCATGTCTCAGTACCTAGACTCGTTGCACATTGGGTCTACTTTGGAGATTAAAGGACCATTGGGTCATGTTGAGTATCTCGGTAAAGGTAATTTCACGGTTCATGGTAAACCGAAGTTTGCCACGAAATTGGCGATGGTGGCAGGTGGAACCGGTATAACTCCGGTTTACCAAATCATCCAAGCGATTATGAAGGATCCTGAGGATGAGACTCAAATGTATGTGGTTTACGCGAACCGTACCGAGGAAGATATTCTTTTGAGGGAAGAACTGGATGGTTGGGCAGAGAAGTATCCGGACCGGTTAAAGGTTTGGTATGTTGTGGAATCGGCTAAGGAAGGTTGGGCTTACAGTACCGGATTTATTACCGAGGCGATTCTCCGGGAGCATATTCCCGATGGTTTGGATGGCTCGGCCCTTGCGATGGCCTGTGGACCACCACCGATGATTCAGTTTGCGGTTCAGCCGAATTTGGAGAAGATGAAATATAACATCAAGGAGGATTTCTTGATATTCTAATCTGAAAGTTCAAGATGTTTTCAAGAGTTAAAACGTTAAGTGGTAAAAAATTGCCTAGTGTTACAATAGATTTAAAATAAGTTTGGTAGATTGGTTTTGTATATAATGTTGGTTCTCTTTACATTTTCAATTTGGAAACAAATGTATCCGTTCTATTTACGTCCGATATTTTTTCCACAATAATATACAAAATATTTCAAAGTTTGTGGCTATTGACAAATTGTACCTTGAATATTCGGAGTTCACTCCAACTTGAGGACCAGTTTTAATATTTTCCCTTTCGTATGTGTTTTTTGTTGTTAGAAAATAAAAATGTCTACTATTAGAAAAAGTTGCAGAAATTCCAAAAAGGTCATTTTCAGAAAAAATATAAGAAAAAAGTTTTAGAGTATTTTCCTATTATGCAAGTTGAAATCAATCTCGTCCATTAGTTCGTCACCCGTCATATGATTTGAAAGATTTTGGGATTGAATTCGCTTTCTTTTTTTTTTCATTTTTTTTTCATTTTTCAAGCTTCGTTTTTTTTTCCAGATACGTCTAAACATGTCAAATTCACCTCTGTACGCATCTATTTTTATCAATTTTGTGTCAATAAGTTTTATCTTCTTTCGTTTGGACGTTTGAGTGAGTTTTTAGTTTGATTAATATTGAACTAGGTGATTGTGTACGGGTATGAGATTTTTTTGAAAATAAGTTAATTTTATTATTTCGTTATCCGATTCTATCATATAAAAAAGATGCATGTAAAAAAATAATGTGTAGGATAATATTTTTGACATTTTGAGTGTTAGATGAAAATTTAGGGTTTTCTATTTTGGAACTTTTGTAATTGTGTTTAAATAAAACACAAACGATAAATAACAATATGTAAATTTTTGTGATTAGTGAAAAAGGTTCTAACAAATTATAGATAGAGAATTTTCATGAAATGTCACTTTTGACATGCTATTTTGCAAAAATGCCACTATCATTTTTTTCAAATTTTAAAATCATAATGTTTAGGTTAACTATGTTATATTATGGTTTAATTTTTTGGTTTAAAGTTGTTAGAGATATAAACTTTTTTTAAGATTGAAAATTTTGAGATGTAAGGTTTTTAAATGAATTTATAAATGGCATGTTGGTAAAAAAAAAAATTCAAGAGTGACATGTTTGTAAAAAACAATTCAAAAGTGACATTTTTGCAATTGTTCCAATTAAATATTATGTTACGAAACAAAAAAGGACACACAATTGCAATCTTAAAGAAAAAATACAAAACTAAGCAAAACATATTCTTTCATCTTCTTTCTAGGAGTAACACCCGTGACATTATGCATATCAACATATCCATATAGAATTTGTAAAACCCGTTAATGGTAGTGTTATCATTGTTCATATTTTATTTTTGGGTATGACATGTGTACAATCCATTTACCATAGTAAATTATCTACATTTTTAATGTATTATGATATACCATGGTTTTTACCCGTTTTTAGCCATGATATAAGTATGTTTTTAGAATCTTTTCGACGTTTTCGTATTGTTTTAGAGTCTTTACAGGTTTTAAGGCAATTTGGAGTATAACTTGTGATTTTGGAGCATTTTGGAGCAAGGAGGAATGAGCTATACAAGATTGAAGTCGGATTGGAAATCGAGCCTTGGTGTCGATCGACACCATCTCTGGGTGTCGATCGACACCCGATCGTGACGAGCAAATATACTAAGTCCAAAGTTTACAAGTCTGACCCAATATATTTTTAGACCCTATATATATGTTTTCTAAGCCACTGTTTAGGCGAGGCTGCAAGAGATTGATTCAGAGCTTTTAGGGAGACAAGTTCAGACTCTTTTCAGAGACTTCTTCGAACCCTTTTGTATCTCTATCTTTATCTCTTTAATGCAATATTATTCAGTTATTATGATGTTTGCTATTGCTATGCTGAGTAATCTATTAGTTAGGCTTAGGATTTTTCAAAGGCTGATGATAAATTGTTAAGAACTATATTACTGTTGGGATCAATCTAATTTGTGTTCTTCACCTTGATAGTTTTAATTCTGCTTTAGGATTGATCACCCTGATTTAGATATCATAAGTTAATTGATAGATGCGAAAGCATTGTTAGTTATCTCGATTAATATCATAGGTAAGCAAAATAACTATTCGCAAAGAAATTTGGCTTAGTGATTTTGTGAACAAATCGAAACTGCCCGTTAATGCTTGATTAATTTTATAGAACTCGCAAAGAAATTTGGTTTTCTAGGATTTAGTCATAGATAGCTTCTGCAACGAAAGTTGATTAGTTTTACAATTGTTTTCGAGTTCTAGAACGGTCTTTAATAAATATCCCGACAGTAATTTAGTGCTTCGATTTTGAGTCATGCCTGCGAATTTCCCGATGCCTAGCGCTTCGTTTTATTGAATTTAAAAGAACCATAATCGTCATCTTTTTAGTTTTAATTGCTTAATTTACATTAATCATATTTTACTTAGCTTAATTTGAAATTGGAATTTTATTGTGTGATTCTTTTCTCTGTGGATTCGATCCGTAAGTACTATACGATCTCTTTATTTGAGAGAGTAGCTCAGGGTTAAATTTGAGCATATCATATTATTCTCGGTCTTTGTATTTTTTTACCCCTTCTTATGATGGTTCGTCTTTGCTTCATCGTCCTCTTTGTCTTAGATGACTTTTTCTGCTTCCTGAATTTGTTTGTCTTCTCACTTCTCTTCGACTTCTTATTTTTCTTCTTCCTTCTTGTTCTTCTACTTCTTCTCTTTGTTGTGCTATTCCGACTTTGAAACAACCAACACTTTTTTTAAAAGTAATTAACCCGAATTAATAATCTCATAACTATTAATTCTGAACGGTTAATTCAACATTTACTAATGAACAGCGGAAAATCAACAACTCAATAAACCAATCAAATCCAATAAAACAATTAATTCAATAACCAAATTCAACTCAATTCAATTACAGAATTCCAAATAAAATAACTCTAGCAACCTAAACACCAGGTTCCACTAGAATAAACATAAACATCACACTTTTTCTTTACCTGCAACACATTGGATAAAGAGTTTCGTAAGTATTTAACAAATACTTAGTGAGCTGGTCATACCACTTACTGGCGTAACAAGCAGGCTCAGGTGACAACCAATAACAACATAATCCAATACATGAAACCACACATAACATTCCAAGTCATTTCAGACCACTAAAGGTCAACAGAACACCATGTCGAGCGACACCAGCAAGGTGTCGATTGACACGACCAAAGTGCTCATGTTGATCGACACGACAACCGCACTCGTGTCGCTCGACACCCGGAGGGTGTCGAGCGACACACCTCTGTATTGTACCGGAATCGTGCATAAATTGGTAAATAAAGAGGAAACTATAGAAAGAGTAGAAAATGCACTCATTATCTCCAAAAGTGTGCATTTTCTACTCTTTCCATAGTTTCCTCTTCATTTATATATATTTATATATACATATATAGGGAACACATGTAATAGGGAGTTTTGTTTAAATTTATAATTTATTTTAATTATTTTTTGGGATATATTCATATTTATTACAATATGATAAAAAAGCAATTTGGTCAAAGGAATATAATATAGGATATTTGTTTATTTTTTAGTTATTAGTTATTTTCTCATAATTCCATATTTAATAGTAAATGAAATCTTATGTGCTTGTACTTATTCCACATTTAAAAGTGTATTCGTTCATATTAGGGGTATTCTTTTGTTGTATAATAATAGTGTTCACATCATTTAGAAAATACTATTATTTCTGTTTTTATTTAATTATTTTCCAATTAACAACAACTATTAATCTAATTATTTTTAAGTCATGTCATTTTTTTTAAAGGACATGTCATCATTCCAATGTCATAGTTTTTTTTTAAGAATAAGCCAATAAAATTAAAACAACTAAGCATTCTTCAATAAAACTACTTTGTTTTTAATAATAAAGGGATTAATTATTTTTAAAATAATACAACACTTTGATTATTTCATATCACTACAATATGGTGTCCTCTGTACATATATAGAATAGTACACTTTAATATCTTAGATTTATCCATTATAAAAAAAAAAAAAATCTCTTAGATACATTGATGAACCGAAACTAATCAATACCACACGAAAAAAAGATCTTCGGATGATAGATAATGGATCTCATAAAGTCATAATTTTATGAAATTATATGACCCAAAACATTCAACATAGATTTAAATCACAAACTAAATTGATAGTCGACATCTCCAACGCTGGAGGATCACACGTAGAACTAGTCTAGTAGTATTTCCCTTCAACTTAGTGATGCACATGAACGAGAGCACATAATTTTTTTTTCTTTTCCCTTTCCTGAACTTGAATATAGAAAACCCATTGAAAGGAAATAACAAATATAACTGAGATTAAGTCATTGCACATTACATACAACTTGTATTTTAAGTAAGCCCCACATCTTTTGGAACTAATAAAACCCCTTAAACTCAGGAGGATTTATATATTTGATGACACGATTAGCTCCTTTAAGGGACTCTTTAGTTTGAATTAGGGGGTTATTAGTTGATAGATTCCTATAGAGTTTTATAATTTTTAAAATCCATAGATATGTTAAATTTGTAGAGATTTTTGTGTATTTGAAAAGTTTGGTTATTTGGAATTCTAAGAATCCAATGGTTTTATGAAGTATTTTCAAAATCTTGTTTTATGAGTAAAATTGTACAAAATCCATCAACCAATAACAATAGATTCTAATAGATTTATAGAATCAATAAATACTAAACTTTTTGAATAACAATAGATTTTAAATGGAATGTAAAAATCATCAAACCAATAACAAGATATTTAATTAAGAATATCATAATCCATAGATCAATCACAATTGATTCTACAAATTCTAAAAATCTATAAGAATCCATCAACCAATAACCCCTCTAGTAAAACAGACAAATAATTTCGTTTCGTGATTATGACAGAAAATATGTTTAATTCCTATCAAGTTGTTAGCCTTTTTAAAAACAAAAAGCCAAACACACCGTAAAAAAAAAAATTTTTGACGTCACCGTAAATTTTTCAAATCAAGGACTTTACTATATATAATGAATAACGTTTACAATCCTCCTTGTCAAAATATATATATATATATATATATATATATATATATATATATATATATATATATATATATATATATATATATTGCCTGCAAGTCTCATGCTTGGTGTCGTAATAAATCGTTCAGATGTTACATTAAATATACTATCTGAGATATTTTGGTTCTGATTAATTTATACTTTTGAATAAATTTTTGCTACATCATCCGATGTATAAGTTATAAATGAATGCCACCTTTCGGATCAAGGTCAAGTAAAACGAAGACGAAAATCTTCTAATTAGTCACGTATCGTGAATCTGTTGTTGGTAACGTCCGAGAGGGTAGAACTTCTCTTATTGGTCGATCTACTGTAATGCAAAATGTAAAGTAAACGAATAGTATAAATGTTATTCATTTATAATACATATATATAGATGTACAATTATTGGCAAACAAAACCGTTATCGAACTAATATTCGACAGATCTCAAATTGTCTTTTCCTAAACAATTGAGCTAACAACATTGTATATTATAATATTCGTGTGTATGCCTTTTCTTTTTTTTGTCATCTGGAAAATTACATTAAACATGGTACCAAACCATAGTGAAATACAAGGGTGGGATACAAACCCGAAACAGATCCGGAGATTAAGCCGGCGTCTAAACAATTACAACCCCGGAGACTAAGCCCTGTCAAGGGAAACAAGATGAGACCTTAACATAAAACTAAACAACAAGGGAACTACAAAGGACTAAACCAATACCAGAATCACGATCAAAAGCTTCCACGACAAACCGCAAATCGCATCAAACCACTAACTCAACCTAACTCCTAGGAATCCTTTGATGAAAAGATACCGGAAATTCGTGTGTATGCCTTATAATCATGTATTTTACTTTTGAGCAAAAACAAAAACCTAGCACAAATTTGGCGTGATATATCAAACGTTGCACAATATAATTTTCTTAGGAATCAATTTCCAAAATTTCTCTTTTTACAAATTGAATTCTCTCATTTAAAATAAGAGTATGTGGAAAATCTAAATCATGTATTACCACAAACATATGTAGATCATGCATATATTACCTTCTACTTCCAAGGTAGTACAACCGATTTCTTGAAGTAAAAGAGCAAAAAACCTTATTTGTTATTGAAAATTTTGTATCCCATTAAGTAAATGGGAAAATTCCATAAAAATACCCGAACTAAATTTCGTTAAGCTTTTGAATACCCCAACTTTTTGGTAACCCTGTTTAATACACCAACTAATTATTTTTTCCATTTTAATTCGTCAACTTTCAAACGGTGTCTCTTTTGCTCGCCCCTATCTCTAAGGGAGCGTAAGCACTTCACTCGCTAGGGGATGGGATTAACCCGCTCCTGGTGCTCGCTACATTGAGGACGGAAAGATAACATCCATTATCTTGAGTTTAAGAAATTCTATAATTTTTAAATTATTTAAAACATAAGAAGATAACGGATGTTATCTTTCCGTTAAGTCGAGGTAGGTAAATGGACCTTATTTGAAAGTTGATGAATCAAAATGGACATAATAATTAGTTGGGGTATTATACTGGTTGGCCAAAAAATTAGGGTATTAAAAAGCTTAACGGAATTTAGTTGGAGTATTTGTAGGGGTCAAATCTCCCCTAGAAGAATCGATAAGCCTAAATCGACTAAGTATACGTTAAACGGTCCAACAGTTAAGCCCAGAAGACAGAGGCCCATTAAAGGCCCAACACTGTTTGTCCAAACCGACTTGTATTCTCTATAAATAAGCATGTACCCCCCCCCCCCCCCCCCCCCCTCATTTGAGGGGATCCGAAATTATGAGAGATAATAAGACAAAAACAGCTTTTTCAGCTAATTAATAAGAACAGTCTTAAGAACCCTAAAATCTCTTTCATTCTGAGTGTTTGAAACCTAAAGAAGCTCTATTTCGTAGAATCTTCACAAATTCTATTGTGTGAAAGTCCAGCACGCACAATTTGGCGCTAGAAGGAGGGTTGCTACTCGCAACACTAGCTTCATACACGAAACAAACGCTTAGACGAATTCGCCAAGATGTCAATGACGAACCCGCAATCTCCAGCAACCGAAGGTGGTTCAGATCCAAGGGAGCTTGCCGAGAGTGGGCAGGCAAACGCAAACAGCCAGTCCGTGTTGGAGGCGGAAGCAGGCAGATCTGTCCCTACAGGAAACAAGACGACCACCAATACCAACTCGGCCGACCCGGCAACACTGGCAGCTTTCGATCAGCTCAAAACAATGCTCGAGCAGTTGCTCAAGCAATCGCTGAACCAGGAAACCATCAACAGCAACCTGACCGCCGAGATCAAGTCGTTGTCGACAGCCCGTCAGTCTCAAGGCCTACCTCACGGTGCTACACGTCGCGTCACCCTGATCGCTCTTAACTTCTCTCCAGCGGCCTCGCCTTCAGCTCGCGGGGCTCACGAAGATCATACGCCAACGCCTCTCAGAGACGGGACCGTCCTCGTTGCAGATGCAACTGGAGGTATAGTTGCAATCGCAGATGATCTGGAAGGACACGAATTCAGAACCACTCGACCCAGTCGGCCGACCAGTCGTGTCCAAAGTCGGGATGAGGGCGAAATCGCAGAGAATACGCGATGGATGGAGCAGGCCGAAGCCCCAACCAATCGCGGAGGTATCGTTTCGCAGCAAAGGGAGATGGATGAGCTAAAAGACATCATGCAGCAGACAGCTCGCGATCTCAAGGATATGCGATCACAAGTCCATCGCGCAACCAGCAAGGCGCCAGAGATCGATCGTGTCCTTGAAGAAGCTCGCACTACTCCTTTCACCGCGCGAATAACAAAGGCACGTCTATCCGATCCGGGGAAGCTCAGGCTTCCAATTTATGATGGAAAGGGCGACCCCACGGAACACATCAGGGCTTTCTCAATCGCTATGGGGCGAGCTAATTTCCGATTCGACGAAATTGACGTTGGCAAATGCCTCCTCTTCGTGGAGCACCTCAAGGAGGCAGCTCTCTATTGGTTCATGGGAATGAAGAAGAATTTGATCGACAGCTTCGCGCAGCTCTCCGAAGCGTTCCTAAAGTAATACGCAATCTTAATCAAGTGCAGAACGTCTGAGGCTGATCTTTACACCATTTTGCAAGCGGCCAGCGAACCCTTTGGAGTTTTCATCGAACGCTTTAAGGCGATGCTTACTCAAGTGAAGGGGATTGACGACCAGTCCGCACTGAGCGCGCTTCGAAAAGCCATGTGGTACAACTCAGATTTCTGAAAGGAGATGACGATCAACGAGCCCTCGTCAATTCAAGATGCGCTTCATCGCGCCAATGACTTCGCAATGAGCGGGGATGAAACCAGAATTCTGGGCCAGAAGTATGGGAAGGCCAAAGTTCCCAATCCGAAGGAAGCCCCAGCTACAGCGAAAAGGAAGCCAGGCAACTTTATGCAGCACGAGGGAGGTTTTAAGGGTGCCCATAACTACCAGGTGGACTCGCCCGGCTTTGGTCGAGGAAGAGGGCGAGGTCGCGGAAATGGCACTCCGGGTCGTAGTAATGGGAATACATGGATAAGGGACTCGCATTACGACGAATCCGCATATTGCGACTTGCACAAAATAGGTGGACACTCGACGGCTAACTACAGAGTGCTCGGTATGCGACTCGAAGCAAAGCTAGCCGCCAGAGAGCTCAGAGAAAATATAAATGTTAACAATTTTCAGCTCGAGCAATTCGGCGATGCAAGAGAAGGAGACGGTCCGTCCGGGGACAATAGCAAGAATAACAAACGGGACAGGCGGAATAACGACGAGGTCCACCTCGACCGGCAAAACAATAGTGATGGCTGAAGCGGCTCGAAACAAAAGGTCTGCAACTTGATCATGGGCAGCTCGCGTTATTGCTCAAACACCATCTCGTCAATCAAAGCTTATCAAAGACGAGCTGAGGTAGGAGCGAACAAGCCCATACCGTCCAAGTTTCCAAACGATGTCATCCAGTTCGAAGAGAGTGAGATCGAGGACATTGACAAACCTCATGACGACCCGCTTGTCATCCGACTCGCCATTGCAGGATGGGACACAGGTCGCGTTTTGATCGATACTGGAAGCACAGTTGATATTATTTTCATTGACGCTCTTACGTGTATGGAAATCGACCTCGCTCAAGTCGAATCATATCCTAAGCCTTTGACCGGATTCAATGGCGAGACGACAATGATACTTGGAACGATCAAACTTCCAGTATGTGCAGAAGGAATAACAAAAATAGTGGAGTTCGCGGTATCGGACAACCCGGCGATCTACAACGTGATAATGGGAACCCCTTGGCTCAATTCGATGCGTGCCGTCGTCTCGACGTACCATCTCTGCCTTAAGTTTCCAATAAAAATCGGGATCAAAACAATCAGAGGGAGTCAGTCGGCGTCGTTGTCTTACTTCATGACCGCGCACAAACTGAGGAGTCGGGCAACAGTGCCCATTCCGAGCGAGCCGCGAAAAAAGTTCAAAATAGACAGGGAACCCGTCAAGGAAATCTCGGACATTTTGTAGCAACTACAGATCGCGGAAGCTATCGAAGAGGAAGGAGCGGGTCCGACATGCAAACCCGTTATATCGGTTTGCATTGACGACGAGTTCCCGGAGAAGTGTGTGGAGATTCGCACAATGCTAGATGAAGCCGTCAGGATCGAACTAGTCGAATTCCTTAAAAGGAACGTTAGCACTTTCGTGTGAGCCGCAGAGGATATGCCTGTGATTGATATCGACATCATTAGTCACGAGTTGAATGTCGATACGACCTTCAAACTCATAAAACAGAAGCAAAGGCGACTCGGACCGGACAAAGCTCAAGCGGTGAACGACGAAGTAGAAAGACTCTTGCGAGCCGGTTCGATCGCAGAGATCAGATATCCAGATTGGCTCGCTAATCCAGTCGTCGTGAAGAAGAAGAATGGCAAGTGGCGAGTCTGTGTAGACTTCACGGATTTGAACAAGGCATGCCCAAAAGACAGTTTCCCTCTTCCTCATATCGACCGCCTCGTCGAGGCAACATCTGGGAACAGGCTGTTATCATTTATGGATGCTTTCTCTGGCTACAATCAAATTTTTATGCACCCCGGCGATCGCGATAAAACATCTTTCATTACAGATCGCGGGATCTATTCCTACAAGGTCATGCCTTTCGGCCTTAAGAACGCTTGGCCTACTTATCAGCGATTGGTGAACAGGATGTTCGAAGGCCTCCTCGGTAAGACAATGGAGGTCTACCTAGACCATATGCTTGTCAGATCGCTCGAGGAAAAAGACCATGTCGGCCACCTCGCAGAATGCTTTGCGCTATTAAACAAGTATAACATGAAGCTCAATCCGACTAAGTGTCGTTTCGGCATGACATCAGGCGAGTTCCTTGGCTATATGGTAACTCGTCGCGGGATCGAGGCAAATCCGAAGCAAATCCATGCGCTCATCCAGATGGCCTCGCCTAAAACGAAAAGGAAAGTCCAATGATTGACAAGAAGAGTCGCAGCATTGAACAAATTTATCTCGCGCTCTACTGACAAATGCTTGCCTTTTTATGAAACGCTTAAGGATAGAAAGGGCGCAGCTCGACAGGCTTTCGAGTAGCCAGAAAAATGCGACGAAGCATTCCAGAAGTTGAAGCAATATCTCGCGACTCCACCTGTTTTGACCAAACCCATAGCTGGCGAACCGCTCTACCTTTACATCGCGGTCTCCGCCTCGGCAGTCAGTGGAGTTCTAATTCGCGAAGACGGCACCGAGAAGAAGCCCGTTTTCTACGTCAGTAAATCTTTAACCGATGCGGAAACAAGATATCCTCTGACAGAGAAATTAGCACTCGCGGTTATTATGCCGACTCGTAAACTCCGACCTTATTTCCAATCGCACTCGATCATGGTTCTCAGTACTTTCCCACTACGAGTTGTTCCCCACAGCCCAACTCAGTCTGGGCGACTCGCCAAGTGGGCCATCAAATTAAGCGAGTTCGATATCGAGTATCGAAGTAGGATGATTTTCTAATCGAACTACCAGAGGCAGCGGCCTTGTTAGAAAGCAAAAATAAAGACTCATCCCAAATCTGGCAGTTACATGTCGACAACTCGTCATCTAAACACGGGTCGGGAGTAGGCATTCGACTGTCGTCACCAGACGGAGAATCTCTGGAACAGTCATTCCGCCTTGGCTTCAGAGCATCGAACAATGAGGCAGAATACGAGGCCTTACTCGCGGGTCTTCGATTGGCTAAAGCTCTTAAAATGACAAGGATAGAAGCCTTTTGCGACTCTCAGCTCGTCGTGAATCAGTTCAACGGCGAGTACGCAACAAAGGACGAACGCAGGGAGGCATACCTCACACTCGTCAAGACATTAACGGCGGATTTCGAATTTTTTACCTTAACAAGAATTCCAAGGGCAGAGAACTCGCAAGTAGATGCCCTCGCATCACTCGGCTCGTCGGCGCTGCCCGACAAAGATCTTCAAAGAATCGTCCAGGTTGAGATCATCGAGAAACCAAGCATCGAAATCGCCAGGGAAGTCAACGTACTGACGAGATCTCAAGCCGCGCAGCGGAAGGTGGATCTTAACAACGGCTTGCCCACTCGCAACGCGACTGATCTGATGGATCTCGACCAGTCCGACGCAGTCAGGGCAGACGAAACAACGGATGTGATGGCAGAAAACAATAGGCTCGACCCGGCTAATACGAATTTCCACCGTGGTCTTCTCCCCAAACAGCTCAAAGAATTGCCAGAGGATGCCTACCCATGTAGCGAGGAGCCCCCACTAGCGCACGAAATCGTCGATATTCCCATTGACGACAAGACCACAATATATGGTTGTGATACTAAGTGGATGGCTGACATTCGCGGATATCTTGCAGACGGTGAGGTGCCAAAATACAAATGGTCGGCTGGCAAGCTAAAAGCACAGCCATCGCGTTTCATTCTGTTCCACGGGGAAGTCTTCAAGTGGTGACTGTCTGGACCACTCCTCGTCTGCGTCGAGGGTGAAGCACCTTGCAAAATAATGCACGAAGTTCATGGCGGATCCTGCGGAAACCATTCGGGAGGTCGCTTACTCGTCATTCGAATTAAATGACATTGATATTTCTGGCCAACAATGATAAAAGACTGCGAGCTGTTCGCGGCAAAAAGCGAGAAATGTCAACGCCATGGTCCTCTCATCCGTCTACCTACAGAGTTTCCGAGTTCGGTCACCTCGCTTTATCCCTTCATGAGGTCGGCGATGGACATCGTCGGACCGCTCCATCCATCTCGGCAGAAGCGATATCTATTAATCCTCACGGACTATTTTTCCAAGTGGGTTGAGGCGGAAGCATTTGGATCGATCAAGGACAAGCATGTCGAAAACTTCATCTGGAAGAATATCATTTGTCGACACGGTGTGCCCTAGGAAATAGTGACTGACAACGGTTCGCAGTTCATCTCCAAGCGGTTTGAACTTTTCTACGATAAGTGGAAGATCAGAGTCAGCAAGTCGACACCTCGCTGCCCACAAGGCAACGGTCAAGCTAAAGACTCGACTCGATGCTAAGAAAGGCCGTTGGGCAGATGAACTCGAAGGCGTTTTGTGGTCCTATCGAACCACACCTCGTCGTTCTACGGGCGAGACACCTTTTGTCCTCGTCTACGGAACAGAGTGTGTAATTCCTCCCGAGGTCTATTTCCCAGGAGTTCGCCGACGATTACTTCCAGAGCAGGAAGGTCTCAATCATCTCCTCATGCTCGACGACCTCGACCTCATCAACGAAAGGCGCGACCAAGCTCTTATAAAGATAACCGAATATCAAATTACGGCAGCCAAATATTACAACTCTAAAGTGCGAGTTCGGCGTTTCGACGAAGGAGACCTCGCCCTTCGCGGAGTTTTCCAGAATACGGCCGAGATGAATGCCGGCAAGCTCGGCGCTCACTGGGAAGGACCTTAACAGATCACGAAGGTGGTTCGTCCAGGCGTCTACGAAATCGCTAACATGAAAGGAGAGATGATACCGCGTTCCTGGAATGCGCGACATCTAAAGAAGTACTACTGCTAAAAGTACTAAGTCATTTGACCTAAACTACGGCGCGACTTGATCCCTTCACAGGGTACGTAGGCAGCTCGTTTTCGAACGAGTTCAGTTGCCCCCCATATTCGAAAAAAGGGGGGAGTGGGTCCGTATATTCATACTCCCAACCCGGTGTAATAAACTAAGGTTGTAAGGACTCGATCAACTCGCAAACGACTTAAACGTCTATACACGACAGTTTATTACGACTCGATCAACTCGCAAACGACTTAAATGTCTACACGCAACTCGATCAGCTCGCAAACGACTTAAATGTCTACACGCGACTTGATCAACTCGCAAACGACTTAAATGTCTACACGCGACTCGATCAAATCGCAAACGACTTAAATGTCTACATGCGACTCGATCAAATCGCAAACGACTTAAATGTCTACAAGCGACTCGATCAACTCGCAAACGACTTAAATGTCTACACGCGACTCGATCAACTCACAAACGACTTAAATGACTACACGCGACTCTTTCAACTCGCAAATGACTTAAATGTCTACACGCGACTCGATCAGCTCGCAAACGACTTAAATGTCTACACGCGACTCGATCATCTCGCAAACGACTTAAATGTCTACATGCGACTCGATCAACTCGCAAACGACTTAAATGTCTACACGCGATCGATCAACTCGCAAACGACTTAATTATCTAAACGCGAAAGCTCGCAAATGACTTAATCGTCTAAAACGCCACAATCGGTAAATGACTTAATCGTCTAACCGCGACTTCAATGTTGACTCGTCGTCATTACTGATGATAAGGACGATCTAAAACACTTCATCGCGAAGTTTACCTATACATCCAAAGTGGATAAAGCGCGCTATATAAATTTAGAGTTCATCACTGGAGCGGATGTATTCAGTGGAATACGACCGTAAACCAGGGTGTTCGTCTTGCAAACCCAGTTATACTTAACACTGGTCGAACTTGTCGAATATAATTTGGTCAGAGATTATAATCGGGTAAGATATTCTTTGGAATTCTATACTCTGAAATTTGCTTCAAGTATGCGAACTACAACAGGCCTCGCTTGATCAGCTAGAACAAGCCTCGCCAAACATGGCACATCTTACGGCAGCGCTATTAGCCGCATCGCCTCTAAGCGTCTTAAAACCGCATCGCCTCTAAGCGTCTTAAAACCGCATCGCCTCTAAGCATCTTAAAAGTGCATCGCTTCTAAGCCACTTTAAAACCGCCTTGCAAAGCAAGCTGTAACAGGCCTCGCCAAAAACGGCAATTCTAAAAAGCGATAAAACATGTCGCAAGAAATCCAAATTTTTCATAAATATTTGGGTTCGACCAACCAGGCAGATAAAATGTCACAGGATGGATAAAGCCGTCCAGGCATCAAAACAAAAGCAAGTCTTAAAGCCTTGGCAGAACAAAAGGAAAACAGCAAATCCTAAAAACTATTACAGAGTTTAGATTAGGCGACCAGCTCGCCCTCTTCGACTCCTTTATCTTCGGCTTGAGCAGCAGCGCCAACCGAACCCTCCAACTCGCCACCTTCCTTTACCAATTCCCCGTTAGCTGGTACAGAAGGTCTAGCCGAACTCGCAACCTCGCCGGTCGATTTCTCAACAGTCGCATCGCCCGTCTTGGGATCCTGTTCTAAGGCAGTCAGCTCGTGCTGAGATTCAGTTACTACAGCTTGGTCAGGATCGACAGTCTTATCCATCTCGCCCGACTCGCTATCGCTTATCTCTTTGCTAGCACTCCGCAACCACATGCCCAAAGAGCCGTCGTTGGATCCCGAAGCTACACTAATACCAACAGACTTAGCAATGGTCTCAACTCGCGGAGAAACAACAATATCCGCTATATTAATGGGGATGACGTAGTTCATACCTAGAATCTTCCGCAACTCGTCGGACATCTCGTCAAAGACATCGTAGGCAGAACCCAGCGTTGCCTTATTCTCGACTAGAAGAGCCTATTCGGCGATAGGATCGAAAGATTCTTCAGCATTCTCCAGGTTGTCGAGGAGTTGAAGGTTGGAGTCCGCTTGCGAGAAAAGGACCATCTTCCTTATCGGCTTTTTCATCATTCGACAAAAAAGCTCGTTAGCGCGGTCCAGTTTAGCTTGAACTTCTGCAGCCGCGGATTGCCTCGCAGATGAAGCTGCCGTTTCGAGATCATTCTAGCGACTCGCTTTCAGAATAAAAATTCTGCCTCCAACTCCGTAGTTTTCTCCTCGGCTTTCTTCTCCTTAAAGCCGACTCTATGAAGATGTACGCCCAAGTCGTCATTGCTCTTCTTATAGGCATCTCGCTTAGCAGCGAGTTTGCTCATCTTCTTTGCGAGCCGCTTCATCTCGACTTCTTCCTTCCATCTGGCCTCGTCAATAAAGGCCTGCCTAGACCTCGCCTCTTGGTCATACGCTATGACCATCCTGTTGCAGTGTGCTATAGTCTGCAAAGTAGTTGAAAGTATGAGAATAGAAGCAAAATGGAACATGAAGAGTATATGGAATTTACCTTAACTTGGCGAGACGCGAACTCCTTGTAGAGCTCGCTCATTACCAACATTTCCGGGATCGGAATGTTATCACCCGGATATATGACCTTAGCCATTAAGGCAGCCACGGCTAACGGGTCATCATAAATCTCTGCAGATTTTCCAGGTCGCGGACCTGAAGGAATGGACTCGCCTAGAGGTAGAGTCGGCAGCTCGCGACGAGTTTTCTTCTTATCGCCAGCTTTTCCATTGCCTTTCTCAGAGGCAGTGTGTTTTCTTTTGCGAGTCAGCTGATGCTCAGACTCGGCGAGTTCGTCTGCAACGGTAATTGGCTGTGAAGGAATAACAGCCAACATACCACTCGTACCTACGGCCGCCGCTTCGTCATCCTTCGCGGCAGGGATATCTTCTTTGGCTATGCTCCGCTCTGACGTCTCGGCAGCAAGAGCAGCTAGTTTCGGCTTGGCCTTTCTCTTGGCCTTCTTCGCAGCTTTCTTCTTGGCGATATCGCGGAAAGTTGGTCTTTCTGGCATAATATCGAGGTCGTCGGACTCGCTTCGATTAGCAAAATCTTCTTTATCGATTAGAGCAAACTCGCGAGCTCGAATAACTCTCTGAAGATGGAAATGACGCTCCCAAAGACACTTCCTAGCCTTCAACTTGTTGAACAGATCGTTAATTCCGGGAACAGGGGTAAGTAGCGGTCTGGGAGCTGTAAAAACAATTGAGCAGAAAGTTAAGATAAAGCATAAGGAGACGGCTCGCACGATAAACATCAAGAAAATCTACCAACTGTTCCCCACTTCGCCACCGCCGGACGTCTTTCTTCGACAGACGCGCTTGACATTGACACAAAGAAAAAATATTTGCGCCAATTGTGGTATTTGTTTGGAAAGTCATCCAAAATCTTGTACAAGGGGCGACTCGCCATATTATACAACCTCTTGCCGCTCGGGTCGGCGTGCTTACGGAACTCAAGAAAATTATGAAGATGACGAACTCCGATGGGCTCGCCACATTCGGCAGCTCGAGTCAGAAGCCCGACCAGTTGATGAACTCCTCTGGTGTTGATCTGCGTAAGCGCGATTCTATGAACCTACATGTACCAAAGAATCAACGCAGGAATAGGGAATGTGAGGTAACAGCCCCTAAACCAGCATTCATATGCAGTAAACGTGCCGACAGGCGGGTCGTCTTCTCGCTGCTCGACAGTTGGCACAATTATCTCGACCGCGTCGGAGATTCCACATTCTGCGCAAAGGATATCCAGCGACTCCTCGTCGCACCATGAAGAGCCTGGAGGCGGGCGTTTCTTTCGCCTCGACTTCCTTTTCTTCGCAACTTCGGCCAGTCCGGATCCAATCCAGGCTTGCAATCTCTCCGCTTCTATGAGAGGATTGTACTCCCAGTTGCATTCTTCAATCTTTACTCGGGGAATCGGCTCGGCAGAACTAAGCGACTCGTCACGAAGATGAAGAATTTCGACGACCAACCTTTGCTCATTCGCAGCAGGAGGCTCGCCACTCTGTGAAGGATGCGAGGTCCCAACTTCCTCTTGGAAACCCGCTCTTGGATCTCGCATCGGCGAGACACTCTCCCTAGTCTTGCGACTTTGCCTTGAGACGGGAGTGGGATAGGTGAACAAATCGGCAAGGGGAGAGTTACCTCTAGCCTGGCCCTCTCGACAAGACGCACTCGTCTCCTCGCGACCAGACGTACTCGCATCCTCGCATCCGCAGAACCGACCACAACTTGAACTCGCATCAACGACCGATTCGCTGTTAGCGGAGTACACCCAGATCAATTTTTCCTTCTCGGCGGGCTCGGCAGATCTCGCAGACTTGATCGAATTTGTTGACGACATTATTTTCAGATCAAAAAGGAAGAATTTTCGAATCTCCTCAAAAACACGACGGCGTCGATGAAGAACACGGCGGCGACGAAGTGATAGGACGGCAAAAAACTTAACGAAAACTTGAAAGAAAAACGAGAGAAAAGGGAGAGAGAGCAAACCTGTTTTCGGACAAATGAGAATTATGAGAAGTATCTGAGGAGCGTCGCTCCTTATAAAGGCATCTTTTGCGGATCGAATTTCGAGGTGGGCCTCATTTCATAATGGGCCCGAGTTTCTGGGCTTGAAGGATCGATTTGCAATCCCGCGATTTCGTATTAGCTCGAAACGCGACCTCGCGAGTTCATCTCTGATTTAATTCGCGACCTCAGGACTCCAATTCTCGGTGATTACCATGACCACGCAGTATTTATGGAGTTGATCAAGTCGCACCCTCGTAACTTGTTCAAATCGATATCTTCATCAAAATCAACTCGCGACTTCATCTCATCAGGCGTCTCGCGACTTCTCTTCATCAAAATCGATTCGCGACTCCGCAGATTTTCATCTCGCCACCTTGCCAAAATCTGTTCGCGACTTCGTTTCGACATCTCTCGGATTTGTCCCGTCGCCTCGCGCGTATCGAGCGACTCGGTGATTCGCGACATGATCTTCAAGCAGCTCGCGACTTCCTCAAAGTCAGCTCGCGACTTCATCTCGTCACTTTGCAGGATCGAAATCGACTCGCTCATAATGTCACACTCGATCAACTCGCGACTTCATCAAAATCAACTCGCGACTTCATCTTCATCAGATCAACTCGCGACTTCGTCAAAATCAACTCGCGACTTCATCTTCTAATGATCAACTCGCGACTTCATCAAAATCAACTCGCGACATCATCTTCATCAGATCAACTCGCGACTTCGTCAAAATCAACTCGCGACTTCATCAAAATCAACTCGCAACTTCATCTTCATCAGATCAACTCGCGACTTCATCAAAATCAACTCGCGACTTCATCAGATCAACTCGCGACTTCATCAGATCAACTCGAGACTTCATCAGATCAGCTCGCGACCTCGCAGCTTCATTCCACCATACGACTCGGCGACAATGGCAACTTGAACAAGTGTGTGACTCGTGCTCTTTTCCCCTTGGTCTGGTTTTTTCCCACCGGGTTTTCTAGACAAGGTTTTTACCGAGGCCTGTTCACACATCTATACGTCTTCGTCTCGCCGCCTCGCATCTTCGAGCAGTTTGCGGATTCGGAACATTTTCATCTCGTCACACTGTTTGTTCAAACTGACTTGTATTCTCTATAAATAAGCATGTACCCCCCCCCCCCCCCCCCCCCCCTCATTTGAGGGGATCCGAAATTCTGAGAGAGAATAAGACAAAAACAGCTTTTTCAGCTAATTAATAAGAACAGTCTTAAGAACCCTAAAATCTCTTTCATTCTAAGTGTTTGAAACCTAAAGAAGCTCTATTTCGTAGAATCTTCACAAATTCTATTGTGTAAAAATTCAGCATAGTATTTTTATGGAATTTTCCCTAAGTAATATTAGCTTTTGGTATTACTACTTAATACTTTTGTTTAGTTTTTTGTTGAGTAAAACGTTTACAATGGATAAAAAAACATGAATAAATGTCAATAGTGAAGGTCGAGGCATTGCCTAGACTCAAAGGAAAATTCTTCATTACTCGAACGTTGTGCAACTAACCAACATTCCTGATTGCACCTTGGTTTTGTTTTATGCGTGAGTCCTTTGGAAATTAATCTAACGGTAAATTAGAACAATGAACTTTTAAATTGTGGAAAAATAGAACGAGAGTTTCACATAAACCACCCTACATCTAAACTCAGAACACTTTGGGTGATACCCATTGTATATAATTATTATATCTTTTTATATAATTTACGTTTTAGTAGCCAAAGTTACAAGTAAGTAGTAATTAACGTGAGCGAGCGAATTTTAATCAAACTTCTTTAAGAAATTTTGGGTAAGTCGTGGACGCCTCATGCCAAAGCCATGTAAACAACACGTGAGCACGTGTAGGTTAAAACGTGTGGACCCACATGCTCCCGAACTGAGTATCTTGTCTGGCTCCGCGTCGCAAGGTCACACGGCCTCACCCGTTACGGCGAGCCAAACCCGGCCGACCTTACCGGGTCGTACCCACCTTCTTGTCCGACCCGCTGCATCACGTCTGCTGCTTGGCGCCTGGAAAAGCCACACGCCTTTTTTTATTTGGTTTTTTTATATATATAAAAATGAATGGAGACCTCGAAATATTGTATAAATCTCACCAGTCACGACATTTTTGTTATTTTGTCCTCCAATAATACAGATCAAAACGTAAAACAACTTGTTACTTCAATTTTATTTTCTTATACCTCATCCCAAAGTTTTTCTATATTCCTCACATTACCAATTTGCTTTTCCTTTCTCCCTTAGTTATATGTGAAATATCTATTGTTTCCAACTGGAAATAACATGATTGACCTTAGACTTTAATAAATAATTTACACCTACACGAGAATGCCGTTCAACAAATGATAAATAATAGAAATTACTATATAGAGCCAATCAAACTATAGGGGAAAAAAATCATTAAGGTTGCATTTCACACTCTAAGAAATTCGCATTTTCTGAAGTGGTTTCTAAAGAATATAGAAAGTGTATTTGGTATGAATGATTTGTATATCTTATTCAATCAAGAAGAATTGGCTTTTATAAGAGTCTTACAACGTTCACTCGAAATCAAAGGAGTGAATTACGGAAATTGAAATAAAACGAAATACTAAACTTACTCAAATCAAAGACTGAATCAAAAACTAAAATAACTCCTAAACTCAAGTAGTGATTTATTATTCGATTGACTCAATCAAATCCAACAAATTCCTCCCCTTAAACTGAAATGCTTACTAGCATCAGTTTAATCCTCCGAAAGGTCGAACTCCAAGCATCTCCATAAGCTTCACGAACTGATCCAGCTTAATTTAGTCATGATGTCGGCCAACTGATCATTTGTTCCACAAAACACCAGCTTCATAGCTCATTCATTTGATAGGTTCTGCAAGTAATGGTACCTTACATCGATATGCTTTGTTCTTCGATGCATGACTGGATTCTTGGACAATTTTATCGCCGAGCTATTGTCACACATAATGTCAATGCAGTCTCCACTTACTATACTCAATTCCTGCAAAATACCTTTCAACCAAACACAATGACATGCCGAAGAAGTTGTTGCACCAAATTCTGCTTCCATTGACGATAAAGAAACAATATCTTGCTTCCTCGAACTCCAACATGTCAGTGCTCCATTCATCAAAACACATATCCTGAAGTGCTTTTTCTATCATCCATATCCCGAGCATAATCACTATCCGTGTAACCCACTAGTTTCAAGTTTGACGATCTCTCATAAAAGACTTCATAGTCTAAGGTTCCCTTTAAGTACCTAAGTATTCTCTTTGCAATCATCATATGCTCTTCTTTGGGATCTGCCATGAATCGTGCTATTAAACAAACTACAAACATCAAGTCAAACCTCTTTACTGTAAGCTACATAAGAGATGGCACAAGTTGTTTGTAGAGTGTTGCATCGACCCCTCCATTTCCTTCCTTAGTAATGATTGCACCAGGAACAATCAGATTTTTAACCGAGTTACTATCCCACATGTTGAACCTTTCCAAGACTTTTTTGGCATATTTCTTATGGAAAATATGTATCCCATCGTCGTTTTGATGAACCTCCACTTCAAGAAAAAACTTCATTTTTCCTATGTCGGTCATTTTAAATTCTTTTTGCATTGACGACTTAAACTCTGCGCATAAGAATTCATCGTTGCCAGTAAAAATCAATTCATTGACATAGAGACTTACTACCAAAATCTTGTCTTTTGTCTTCTTAAAAAAAAAAGTGTGATCATAGGAACTCTTCTCGAATCCTTCTTTGGCGAAGTAACTCTCGATTTGACTAAACCAAGCTCGTGGTGCTTGCTTTAGGCCATATAGAGCTTTTCTCAACCGATAAAATTTATTTCTCTCCCCTGCTCGGATAAACCCTTCCGGTTGATCTACGTAGACATATTCCTTCAACTCTCCATATAAAAAAGCACTTTAAACACCAAGTTGATAGACATACCAGCCTTGTTGAGCTGCAAATGCGAGAAGACTCCTTATTGTGTCCCACCGTGCAACTGGTGCGAACACTTCCGTGTAATTTATTTCAGCGGTTTGAGTGTATCCTTTTGCCACCAATCGAGCCTTGCATTTCTCAACTCTCCCTTCCTCACTCAATTTTGTTTTATAGACCCACTTAACACTGATTTTCTTTGCTTGGGTGGCAATTTAACTACCTTTCATGTGTGGTTTTTCTCGATAGCCTCAATCTTCATTCTCATAACATCTTTCCACTTCTCTTCTTTCTCAACTTCATAAAAGTTCACTGGATCATCATTGGAGATGTAGAAAGCAAAATTCATCAACTCATCTTCTTCATCATTCACCTCCTCACCACTTACATAGTCTTGCATCCAATTAGGTTTTTGTCTTGGCCTTTTTGATGCTCCCCCCCCCCCCCCCCCCCCCCCCCCCCCCTTACAATTCCTTGGTATTCTATTCTTAAACCAACCTCGGTTATTTCCTCTAATTATGTTTCAACACCAATCTTTGTTTCAACACCAGTCTCTGCTTCAACACCAATCTCCTCTTCTTCCCTGTCATCCGCTTCTTCATCAGTCTCTTCTCCGCTAAGAGTACAGTCATCTCCCCAAGAAAGCATATTTTCCTCCGGTTTGGTTAAGTTCCAATCCCACTTACCATCTTCTTCAAATATGACATCCCTGCTTACGATTATCTTTATTGTTACAAGATCATAAAGACGATACGCTTTAGATTCTTCACTAACTCTGAGAAGAATGCTTACATGGCTGCAATCATGATATTCTAATTCACTGGGATGTGTACATGAGCAATGGACATCCTGAAGTAATCCACCTTTGGTTTGATCCCCGTCCATCTTTCTTCAGGGACCTTATCTTTTATCGCTTTAGTAAATCTCTGGTTTAGAACATGCGCCGTTCATCTCGCATCCTCTGGCCATAAGGACCTTGGCATCTCCTTCTCTGCTAACAGACAACAGACCATGTTTATGATTGTGTTGTTTCCCTATCTGCTACTCCGTCCTATTGGGGAGTGTACGCCGCAGTCAATTGCCGTTTTATGCCTTGCTCTTTGCAAAACTTGTTAAAGTTTTTAAAGGTGAATTCTCTTCCTCTGTGCATAATCATCTGATTATAGTTTTAGCTTCTTTCTCAAGAAAGTTTTTGAAAGCTTTAAAAGTTTCAAATGCTTTCACTTTCTCTACAAGAAAATAAATCCATGTTTTCCGAGAGAAATCATCAACAAGGACTAGCAAATATCGTTTACCACTGTTAGAAATTGGAGTTATAGGTCCGCAAAAATCTGCATGTATCAATTCCAATTTCTTTGTTGCTCTCCACTTGCTCTTCTTTGGAAATTTGCCTCTTTGTTGTTTGTCCACATTGCAAACAGTACAAACCTTTGATTCATCTTGAAGATTTGGTAATCCTTTCACCATTTCTTTCTTTTGCATGATTTGAATGGACTTGTTGTTCATGTGTCCAAATCTTTGATGCCAAAGGGATCCCAAATTTTCATCTTCAATTTTGATATAACTTGCCAACACCGGCTTCTTCCTAGCATAGATCAGAAACATTCGGTTTATGGTCATTTGTGTCTCCATGCAGGGGCGGATCTAGCCTAATATTTGATTGGGGGCGCAAATTTAAAGAAGTTAAGATATATTTATTTATAAAGTATGTTAATAAATTATTTTGAGATTTTTAGCATAATTTTAGTAAAGGAAAGTTACAACAAATTTAAATGTTGTTATTTTGTTTTGGAAGGAAAAGAAAATGAGAAAAAAATACATATTTAATATAAAAAGTAAAGAGATTATGAAAAAAAACTTAAATTAGTGAAAACATTTTAGAATCTGATGATAAATAGTGGGTGCACTTTAAGGAATGTTTGGTTTACTATGTTCAATAATATAAATTTTACTTAACAAAATCATAAAATTAATAAGATTATGGGGGCACGTGCACCCATAATCTACATATAGAACCGCCCCTGTCTCCATGATCAGTCCCCTTTGATCATGGAGATCTTGCACATTCCTCTCTTGATCATAATGGTAAGCTTCTCTTGCAACTGTCCAATACTACACAAATTGTTATTGAGATTTGGAACATAAATCAATCTCGAGCTGTTTCCCAAGTGAACCAAATGCTTGAAACATTCGTCTAGCTCAACAAACCATGGCTTATGTAACACCCGCACTTTTTTTTTATAATAATTCTCAGAATCATCAAGTACAACACATTAACCAGCGGAAGACAATAAACCATTAAACCAATAATCGAATAACTCAATTCAATTCCATTCTAACAACCTAATCAGCCGTTTCAGCAAATCAGAAACCATAACACAAAACATCATAATCATCCTCTTCCTCTGCCATGATTCCGCGATCAAACATTCTTATACCTACAACACAATTGGGAAAAACGAGTTGCGTGAGTATTATCACAAATACTCAGTGAGGCGGTCATCCCGTCTACTGGATACATAGTAAGGGAAAAAGATTATCAATTACTATGCGCTCAATCAACAATCAACAATATATCATCCATCAACATTCAACCAATATTATCCGATAAACAACTTATCAAACAAGAACAACAACCAGAAATCAGCATTCCAGAAAATGGTGTCGATCGACACTCCACCTTGGTGTCGATCGACACCACAATTCAATACTCAGAATTTCAACTTGGTGTCGATCGACACTACCACTAGGTGTCGATCGACACCACATTCTCATAACACAAAAATCATGTTTTCAAAAGTGGGTGTCGATCGACACTACCTCTAGGTGTCGATCGACACCTCTCGCAAAAACATAAACCGAGTTAAATTCTCTCGAGACTCGATTCCGTTTCATCGCACGAGATTACTCATGGCTCAATCCACATAGAACAAAAGGAAAAACACATAAACAATCCAAACATCTCAATCAACAACCGATATCCTAACAATCTAATCCCCATATCCACGATCACGCACTCACCTCTTTTACGGATCGAAAACGGAGAAAACGACGATGAACGAGCAAAGAACGACGAACAGCGACTCTTCTCCACTGGAAATCGCCGAGAGACACACCACAAACGATCCCACGAACCTCTCCACGAATCAACGACGAAGAACACGAAGAACGGTTCGAGAAACCTTCGGATCACTAGATTTTTCTCTCAAAATCTTTTCTCTTTTGATCAGCTCTTCCCCCACTGCCTTAAAACACGACGGCTCATGTTATATACGCCCAACTAGGGCTTCTAAACCGACCAAACCGCGATAACCGAGCGATTTATTTTAAAAATAACCAAACAGCAAAACTTGGTGTCGATCGACACCCACCCTTGGTGTCGATCGACACCCCCTTTCCAAAATCAGAATTTTGGTTTCGGGATGTTACAGCTTATCTCCGGTCATATGGCTTGAACAGCCGGAATCAAGAAACCACATTCCATCTTCTTTGGTATTATACAATGTCAGGATTAACCATTAACAAAAGTTCGTCTTCATCGTCAAACTCTGCAAAGTTGACATCTTTCTCCTCCCTTGTGCACTCGAATTGATAGTGTCTCTGTTTTCCGCATCGAAAACAAGTTATGGTTGATATGTTCACAAACAATCTGCCTCTCCCTCATCCTCTATTTTTGCCTCTTCCTCTTTGCGGATTCCATCTTCCTCTTCCTCGAGTGTTCCTTGGCTCGTTCTCGACTTGCATGACTTGTTCCTCACTCTTTTTCTCAATTACCTTCTTCTCATGTATTTGCATTGACGCATGCAACTCATCAACGCATGCAAAATTCTAATTTTTGTGAGACTCCGAAGAATCTTCTCTACAATCTTCACATCATCAATGATTTCATTGCAATTCCTCATGTCATTTGTTGTTTCCATGACTCAAGCAAAGTATCCTGCCACACCTTCTCCATTTTTCATCTCCACAATTTCAAAGGTCCTCCTTAGCCTTTGAAGTTATGCCCTCTTCACTCTCGCATTCCCTTGATGCTTAATTTTCATGGACTCCTACAACTGCTTGGTCGTCTCCTTCTTGGTGATCGTCTTAAGAGTAGTTTTGCTGATTGATTGGAATAGGTAGTTCTTAGCTTTGAGATCTTTGAGGTTTGATTCATGGAGCACCTTTTGTTGTGCAGGAGTAAGCGATTTGATTCCTCACAGATTATCAAATCCAGGGTCGATGATGGTCCAATACTCTTTGGAACGAAGAAGGTTTTCCATGATTAGACTCCAGTGGTCGTAGTCTCCATCGAACTTTGGTACGACGGGTATAGTGAAACTTCCAGCCTCTGCTATTCTTTTTGTGGTGTCTTTCCTCTCAATGATTTTCGCTCTGATACCAGATAAAGGATATAGAAAGTGTATTTAGTATGAATGATTTGTAGATCTTCTTCAATCAAGAAGAATTGGCTTTTATAAGAGCCTTACAACGTTAGCTCAAAATCAAAGGAGTGAATTGCGGAAATTGAAATAAAATGAAAAACTAAATTTTTCAAATCAAAGACTAAAATAACTTCTAAACTCAAACAGTGATTTATTATTCGATTGACTCAATCGAATCCAACCGTTTCAGGGAAGATAGATATATCTTTGATAAATGTCATGGAAATAAAATCATAACTTTTACATGTCCCATTAATTCATGGTTATTTAACTGCTTGAAAACTCAAAAAATTTCTCGATGTATTCTTGAGAATAAATATTTCACAATGGTAGATGACAACATGTGAAGTTTAATCCGTCCCCTAAATAACATATATAGAAATAGATGATATTTAGATCTATTTACAGAAAATGGAATCAGGGCATGTTTATTGGAGTTTTCATAAGATCTTAATAGTGAGGTCTAATTATTTAAAAAACAATTAAATTAAGATTTTGAGATTTAAAAGAGAGAGAAAATATCTAAAATTGGATCTTTTTATGAACATTAAACCCAAAAGATCATAAACTGAATTAAATTTAATCTAAAAATATTTTAAACCTCATATAAAGAGTCTGCAATAAACATATTAACAATACTAAAAATTATTGAGCCATAAGAAAAAAATGTTGGGCAGTTGTAATGGTGAATGATACTTGTGGAGTTAGAGCTCAATTTGTATTTCCTTTCATTTTCTAATATATTAACATCCTTTTCAACAAATCTCTTCTTTCTTTCGATTTTGTCAACTTTCAGTCTAAAGAATCATTTTTGTTAACAAGGACAGGAAAATTAAATATGATGTAACATAGAATATGTACAAGAAAATTAAATTATAATGGGTTGCAAACACAGAGACCTCTTTGCATCTGTCCATATCTTGAGGACTTTTTCCTACCAGAAAAATAGTTTTATTTTTATTTTTATCACAAAAAATAGATACATTAACTTTCGCTTGAAAAACTATTTTCAGTGACAAATTTTTAATGTATATTGTTAATACCAAAAGAAAAAAAAACTGATTAATATGTTTGTTGGTGGGATACTTCAATTTTAAAAGAACCATATTGTGAGGAAATAATTGCATCACGGTTCCATAGACATTGGATCGGGCCAAAAATAACTAGAGATACTTTTTAAATATTTTAGTTTTGAACATTAAGATAATAAAGTATTCACAATCCAACTTATTCACGAATAAACAAAAAAATAAATTCTACAGACTCAAATAGATAGTATTTGAATTGTATCCTTATTATCTTTTTGCAGCATTGGTATTGCAAAAACTGCAGGCAAATAATATATAGCTATATACTAATCAAGTGGGGTAAAAAATCAAGTCAAAAACACCCTAAGAAGTCTATTCAATTAAAAAAAATTAGAATCTATGCTATTTTAATTATGTTAAATTGTCCGAAATTAAATTTGGTATTGTATTTCTGTTTCAAGTGGATCTTGAATATATGAGAGATTAGTCTATTACCTATTTGTAGTTTATTCTTCGTTAGTTCGTATGTGACTTGTCAGTTTTGTCCAGCCCGTTGACTCCTAACTAACAGATGTATTAGAAAATGCATTTTCACTCAGTCGTTTATATCGAAGTTGAAAGATTAATGGTTACAACAAATATTTGAACAGTTAAGTTGAAGACTCGAATACTCTGGAAACGTACAAATGAGACTTAGGAAAAAGTGCAATAAAAAGGCTTCTATGAAAATGAAATTGAAATAAAAACTAGTTACTGTAGGAGCACAATTTCTACGATATGACAAAATTGAATAGTGTTAAGATTTAAAGATAAAAACCATATACAAATTTGATAAAAATGATACCCAAATTATGATGAACGAAGAACGGTTTGTGTGGAGGCGAGACACTCTTTCTTTAATTCTTTAATTGCCCAAAATGTCACGGTTTTCGATACAATTAAGAATTTCATGATATAACCACACGATCGACTATTTCGTAACATTCGAAAATAGAAGCTGACGAACCAAAATTCTATGTGTACTCTCAGATACAAAAATAAAAGAAATAAATATGTGAAGGATTCTTTTATGTTGTTTATGAACTCTGTGTCTATGGTCTCATCATAATCGAATGAATGCTTGCCATCAAGCCATAATTACCCAAACGTTCATTTTCATTGATTTCTCTAATCAATGCAAATCCCATCCAAATCAATTTTGTACCTTTTTGGTGACAAAATTAAATAGAATATTTGTGATAATTTTAATTATCCAAATTAATCACTTTTCCATAAACATACAAGAGGATTTTCAATCCAGGAGCGAAGGCACGTACAAGGTATAGGGGGCAGCTGCCCCATGAAATAATTTTAAGTGGTCTAATTAGTAAAGTAAATTATTCATACCCTTCCCCCCATGTATTTTTTTTTTGGCCCCCATTGGTCATTTTTGTTTCTGATTTTCTTTTTTTTAGATAAATTAAATTTTAAGCCTACCAAATTTATCTTTAGGTAACACTTATCTCAAAAAAAGAAATAAACTTTAAACAATATCATGTAATATCGTAAAAAAAAAACACGTTACTGTTTTTTTTATAATGTTGAGTTAAATGTTTATGCCCCATACAAAAAATATTCTTGGATTCGCCACTGATTTACACCCATGTATTCAAAATTGGATATTTGCTAAGGTTTAATACATAACCAAATATTCAAGCTTTACAAACTTTTTAGGTCAACGACTTTGGTCCAACATTTCTCATTCAAATGAACTTCGTTTTTGATAAATGAGTACACTAGGCCATAGTGCTCTCCAAAATGAATCCAACGATTCTAAGTTCCGGTGATTCCGACAAAATATTAACCGGAAAAGCCACTAGAATATTGGCTAACGCCATTGTCAAAAAATAGTTCCAACAATTACCTACATCATATATCTCACTTCTATGAAAATGAAAAAAAATTGAAAAGGTATCGCTACGTTGTTCTTAAAATATAAACTCCACTACACTTTGGGAGATATTTAAGTAATGGTTTGCTTCACTAAAAGCCATCTTCTTTTTCATATTAATGTAATGAATAGTTAAAGCTCTAATACTAGTACTTTATACTTTATAGCATAAGAAAAGTCTTCGAATGACGCAGCAAAGTTCACTTCAGAAGGTGGATTGAGAAAGAAGAAATAAAACTGTTTATTATTTATTTTGGCGAAAAGAAAAAATATGATCAAGACTCGAAGACTTTATTAATGCTATCAAGTATTTGTAAAATTATTTTTGGAAAATCACAATCTAGTTGTAACTGAACTGTAACTTCTTTATGGAACCTAGAGATGGTAATGATTGTTGGAGTTAAATATGTGTTATTTACAACCACAGCCAGGGCCGGCCCTGACCATAGCAAAAGTAATCCACCATATAAATTAACGAAATATTTCAATACTTGCGTATCCACAGTCTGTTAAAGCCCACCGTATTTTGAAACACTGTATTGATATATTATATGTGGAATGTTCTTATAAGGTTCCTATTGGGTCTATAGCCCATTGAATATTTAGATTTGATGTAGCTCTCTTATCGGAAATTTATCCAAATTATTACAAAATCGCTCTTTGCGATAAACGTAAATCAAATTTTGAGAAAAGTAATGAATTTCTCATATGAATATTGAATATATATAAAAAATGAACTCAACCTATAAGTAAGATAAAGCTGATGACTAAACAAAAATAAAAGTAAAGGTAAAGCTTTATTTTTTTTGGAAAGAATGTAAAATTTGTATTCCATCAAAATCTTTTTTACAATAAACGTTGCAGTGAGTTGAAACAAGATTCATAACATGATGGTGGTCACTTCCACATAAAATCAGAGCATTGTCCCGATGAGAGCATCTGAGGCTTGATGAAGATTAATTAATGAGAGGCAAACCATAAGAACATTGCTTCATTGTAAGCAAAATCCCCCATGATGCGGAGAGAGCTAAGGTAAAGCTTTTCTTTGATTTACTACAGAGTTGTTATGAGTTATATTGGTTTGGGCCAACATGCTTTATAACCTTTTAAGATTAGTAATTATATTACAGATAATATTTGATTGCTCGGAAAATGTTTCATGGCTTGAGAACGAACAAGGCATGCACATCTAAATTCATGGTAGTTAAGATGGATATGAAAAGGCGTATGACCGGTTAGAATGACCCTTTATTGAAAACCTCTTTCGAAAAATGGTGTTCACCGAAAAGTGGATAACATGGATGATGTGGTGTATTCAGTCAGTCTAGTACAAGGTTCTTCTAAACGGACAACCAAGAGGGCACATAACCCCACATAGAGGTTTGCGGCAAAGAGATCCTCTGTCTCTGTATTTATTTATCTTATGTATGGAAGCACTCATTGCTAATGTACAAAAGGCGAAAAAGGAAAAGAAATTGTCCAGTTTGAATGTAGCACGAGCAAACTCATCTATATCTCATCTACTTTTTGCCGATGATAGTCTTTTCTTCTATAAGGCAACTACGGCCGAATGGCAAATGCTTCAGAGCATACTCCACATGTATGAAAATGCGTCAGGCCAACAAATTAATTTCTCCAAGTCATCAGTTCAATTTGGCCACTCGTTGGATATAGCGGTTAGGGAGGAGATTCACTAAATCTCTAGAATTACAACGACAGAGGGAATGGGAACCTACTTAGATATCCCAAAAAGTTTAGGAGGCGCGAAGACACATGTTTTCGCTTTTGTACGGGATTGATTACATGCTAAAATAAATGGTTGGACTTAAAATTCTTTCAAAAGGGGGTAAAGAGGTCATGTCTAGCTTTAGACTGCCCAAGACCATAACATCAAAATTAAGCAGTGCGGTTACCCAATAATGGCGGAGTTCAAATGGAAATTAACGAGGAATGCATTGGGTCGCATGGAAAAAAACTTTGTATAGCTAAGAAGGATGGCGTACAGACAATTGAAGAATTTAACACGGCGTTGTTAGCCAAACATCTATAACGTTTACTGGCGAACCCAAATACCCACTTCGCCAAAGTTGTCAAAGGTAGGTACTATCAAAAATCCAATCCAATGGAATCAGGTACCTCTTATTCTTCATCCTATAAATGGAGGAGTATTACCTCGGCTAGGCCCCGGGTTAGAAAATGGCTAATCACACGAGCTAGGTCGGGATCCTCCATCTCTGTTTGGAACAATCCTTGGATTCTAGCTCAACAGTCACGGGCATCCACTTGTAAAACAATTAATTACTATCCTTCCTTCAGGGTTACCCATTTGGTGGACCCTCTAAAAAGGACTTGGAACATGGATATGATTACTACCATAATAGTCTCTGAATATGTGGAAATGATTCGCAATATCCCAATAGGGAATATCCATACGCCTGATTCGGTAGGCTGGTCTCATACAAAATCTGCCAAATATACAGTCAAATCAGGGTATCAAGTAGAGACTTCCAGTCTAGAATCTACTCACACAACGCCTTTCGGACCAACTATAAGGCCGTTGCAGGCACATTCATGGAAAATACACTGCCCACCCAAACTGAGGCATTTCTTATGGCAGGTTATAACGGGAAGCATTTCAGTAAATGCCAATTTGCAGAATCGAGGAATTAGATGCGATCTACAATGCTCCCGTGATGGATTGGAGGAGACAATTAACCATGCACTTTTTGAATGCCCTCCAGCATTCCAAACATGTGCATTGTCAATTACGCCTACAGCACCAGGTGTTTTTCCGGTATCATCACTCTTTACTAATATGGACTTTCTCTTCTAGAGGATGCCTACTGGCTACCAGGATAAAATTTCCCTCTGGGTTATATGCTATATTTGGAAAGCACGTAATGACAATGTCTATCGAGGTATAGATGTTGATCCAAATATTGTTGTCTAAAATGTTACGTCGGAGGCTCAAGCTTGGGAAAAGACTCACTTGAAGGACCTTCCCCAAAATACAACGGTTCAAGGGCCTCTTTTGGAGTCCCCACAGTTTACAGGGTTAAAGTGTTACATTGATGGATCTTGGACGAGCACCGGCAATGCTTCTCGTATTGGATGGTTTGCTTTCCACGGTGAGGATTCGGTGCATTTGATGGGTGCTCGCAATACAAGCCGCACCCTATCCCCTTTACATTCAGAAGTAGAGGCATTAGTTTGGGCTATGTAGTGTCTTCTCCAATAACAGAAGATGGAGGAAGTTTTCGCAACAAATTACTCAAATTTGGTGAAGATGTTGTCTGCACCGATGGAGTAGCCGGCGTTTGCTGCATATCTAGAAGAGATCGAGAAGCTAAAGACGAAGTTCTAATATTTCACGTTATTGCTTATCCCACGCACATTTAATTCAAGGACTGCCAGACTGGCGAATTGTGCCCGCAAAGTTGATTACAATGTTTGTTTTTTTAGTTCATCACCTCCTACTTAGATCACCAATTGGTGGTAGAAATGTATGATTATGTTGTTGAAAAAAAAAAGATTAGTATTATATAGTCAAAACATTAACATTTTAAATCTAATAGTCATTTAGAAAAACTACATAACTAAAAGAAACAATAATAATTTAGGAAATGCAAGAAACATTTAAACATTATACAATGTTTTAAGGTATGTATATATATATGTATATGAAGAAATTAATAATTTTAATAACCTGATATATTTTATTTTTTTTGTCGTCAACCTGATATCTTATAAACACATACTAGTATATAATAAAAATTAAAAAATAAATTTAGTTGAGAGAAAAACAATAAAACATAATGTAAGAAAAAAAAATTAGTTTTTAGGAGTGGAAATACTAGTTTGTAGAGTGGAGATAGTATTCGAATCCAAAATCAAAACCGAGATGCATGCAATATGTTTCCTCCAAATATTAGGTAACTCTGGGAGGGGGAGAATGATAATCAAAAACTAGAAAATTCGATCCAATTGGGAGGATAAGAATACAGAATCAATGTTTCTACTTATCTCTCACTTAAAATGAATATTAGGAGGGTTTTATTTTATTTTTTGCTAAAAAATATGAAGAGGTTGTTAAGTGGATTTTTAGGCCTCTAAAAAGAAATATAATTTTGATATCTTGTTTCAAAAATTATAAGATAGGGTTGTACGGGTTGTGTTGATGCTGAAATTGAAGTGGTGTTCAGGAAGAGCATATTCGGATATAGCTACATTTTTTGTTGTACTCCAATTTGTTGAGTTTTAAAGTGGCAGAAGATCATAACTCACCAAGCATCAACAAACTTGGTTGACCAATTGATCTTTAGACCCAGAGGTCGGGAGTTCAAGTTGTCTTTGGGTGGAAACCATATTACATTCTTTAGTTCCCGACTTGAAAATATGTAAGAGCGTTGGTTAAACCTTTGAGTCACTCAAAAAAGGTGTAGTTCTATCAAGCTGTGTAAGTGTGTATTTATTGTGATACAAAACAAAAGATATGAAGTTGGTACAATCATTTCAGCAAGAGTTGGATCATAACCAAGTGAGATGTGCATTGTATTGTGATAGTCAGGATACCATTGATTTTGTAGAGACACTAACTAGTATGATTTTGTAAAGACACTAACTAGTATACCATGCTCAAACGAAACGCATACAACTTTAGAATTACTTCATCATATCAGCTTCAAAAGATGGAAAATTGATGTGAAGACCATAATCTTACATTTATCTGAACTTCTCATTAAAGAAATTCGAATAAATAACTTTTAAAACGATCATATGTATAATTTTAGTCCAGTCCTAGTATTAAACATCCTGTTTGTTATGTGAGTTTAATCGATCATGAACAAATTAGATTTATGTTTAATATGCCCTTTAATCTGTCAGTTTAATAATACCAAAAACTAGGAAGACTTAGGTCAATTAAACATGGAATATAATAATAACAGAGATTCACTTGACATTGCATTGTCATTGCGACTAGAAGAAGTACACAAATTACTAATTAACGAAGATACTTAAACACAAGTTCACAACAAACTTAAGAGCGAATCCTTAAGTAGAGTACTAATTAGAGAGAGATAGAGATAGAGAAAAGAGTGTTTCCATTTCACCCCAGGTCGTGACACCACATCATCTATGTGTAGTCATAAGAAACCAGGGAGAGAATGAAAACACATATTCTCTCTCACACGAAACCCTAACATATCAAGTACGACGTGACGCACCGCCGATCCTGTGACCAAGAGTTTTCAGATTATAACCGGTGAAACCGTCACTCGGCGGCGAGAGAACCACCGGAAGATACTCGTCGAAGTGACAAGGGAACTTTGACTCCTTGAAATGATGACTCAGCGCTTCTTTCCCCTGATTACAAACCCAAACCCAAAAATTACTCAATTTTTTTTCACAACTCTTAAATAAAATTAAAGAAGAACAAAAAAGAAACCTGAAACTTGGCTATAGTGATTTGGCAAGTCTTCTTGCTCCTAGGATCAGCCCAAACGCAGTTATCAAACTCTTTACAGAATCTAACGGCGGCGATTGAACTTGTGAAATTGACGAACGCATAACCCAAGTTTGCTCTTTTCCTAATACCACATTAGACATAAACCCACAGTAAGAAGAAGCTTTTGTTTCAATTTCTTTCACCCAAAAAAAGAAAAGAAGAAGTAACCTACACAAAATCCATTGGTAGATAAAGGAAGTCATAAGAAGAAGGGTTTGGTTGTTGATCGTAACCTAAAGCAGATGATTTCTGATTTTCTTTCCAGCAATGAAAGTCCAAAATCTTGAGAAGATCACTTCGACTAAACAAAAATAAAAATTCCACAGGAAAAAAAAAATCAATCTTTTTGTAAATATATCAATCCACAAGAACAAGAACATAAAAAAAATCAGATTGGGAAAGAAGCTAACTTACCAAAATCCATTAGGAATGTTTTTCACCATTAGGGAGGTCTTTCCGGCGAGATAAGTCACAACCTTATCTTCTACCGGAAAAGCTTTCGCCGGCAAGTTCCGGTTTTTGGTAACCCAAACTTCCTTCTTCTTTACCAGCCGTGGTGGGAGACATCTCCGGTTACAAAACACTTTGGTTTTACCATCGCCGTGACAATACACTTTGGTCGGCTTTCTGGTCGGCTTTTTGGTCGGAGGGTAAAAAGGAATCATTTTGGTCGGAGTTTTGATCGGCTTACTGGTTGGAGGGTAAAAAGGAATCACTTTGGTCGGCTTCTGGATGAGAGAGTAACAAGGAAAGTTGTGGTTAAAGAAAGGAGGAGGAGGAGGAAGATGAAGATGGAGGAAGTGAGGGTTTTGAAACGCCGGTGAGAATTCCGACGGTGGAGAGAATGTCGCCGGTAAGAATTTCGACGGTGGTAAGAGTGACGCCGGTATGAATTCCGGCGCACTAGGGTTGAGAGAAATTAAAGGTTTGAGATCAGTGGCCATGGATAGTGGAAACCCTAAAGATGATGAGAGTGAGAAGAGAAGAAGATAAGTCTTCTCTAAATAAAAAAGAAGAAAGATAAAGAGGAGAGAAGAGAGAAGAGAGAAGAGCGAAGAGGTGTGGGTTGGTGAGAGGAACGAGGTAAAGGAATTGCAGTTTTGGTGATTGAAAGAGTCAGAAGAAAAGAAAAAAGGAAGAAGAAGCAGACTTGACACTCACTTGAGTCTTCTTTTGAATTCTTTTATTTTTGCATTAAATGTTTCATTTTTGGTAGCAAGAGTTATATAATTATTTTTCGTTAAAAGATGATAAAAAGGTTTCGTATGTCAACATTTGATGTGGCGGCGTGATTTGGGCTTCCAGCCTCATGTCTCACAGACATGTCTTCTGATCAATTGCATAAGCATGACAAATGTATTTTGTTTATAGAAAACATAAAGGGTCCGATTGGTAACCTAGTTTTTTAAAAATCTGGAGCGGTAAACTTTATAGCATAGTGCAAAATTGTATTGATAAAGATTTGAGATAAAACTATATACATAAAAATTAGTGAAATAGTATTGGTAAAGCTTTTAATAAAGTTTTGAAATGGTGTTGGTAAAGCTTTTAATAAAATTTTCGTAATTGGTACGATACAAATTAAAAAATGGAATAAAAATTATAAAAATTATAAAGATTTTCACCAATCTAACCCAAAAGATTCATCAACATAATTAGGGAAGGATGCTGGTTGAAATAGTGCAACTAAATTAGAATCAGTTTTGAATTTGAAATATGATGATCATTTTTGGATGTAGCTTCTTCACATTCACTTCATTTTGATTTTTATACAGATATTATTTATTCAAATATATTTCTTGGATTGGTAAATTATTCAAGCTGAGATACGTGATTTTGAACTAAGTTTTAGTAGTTTTTTTTTTCTGGTCGTACTCAGTTTTAGTTACAATCAGGTTAATTCAAGATAACTCATCCAGCCTAGAATAAAATTTAATTCATTCTCGCATGTTTTCTCCAAATCTTTATTGTTCAAAGATTCTTCTTCAATTTAATGACAACTAAATCATTGTACTGACAATAATATTTCATTTAATAAGACGATTGAAGAGCGAGAGAATGAGAAAATTAGAAGTTACATTTATTTTGTTTTTCTGAAGAACCCTAAGAGCAACTCCAACCTTACACTATATTTGGTGTTAAAATTACACCAAATTTGGTGTTTTGGTGTTAAAAAAAAATTTTCATCTCCAACCACAACACTAAATCTTACACTAAAAAAAGAATATTTATTATTATATTACTAAATATAATTTTTTAATATATATTGGATAAATAGTAGTTAATTTATGGTTGATTAATGAAACAATAGAAAATAAATAACATCGTACTTCAAAAGTTGCGGAAACAAATACAATTAATAATTTTAAAATAGCATATAATAAATTACTTTGTACTAATTTGCAGAATTAGTATATTCCGACCACAAGTATTCAATTTATTTTGTAATTTTATGTTTTTAGTGTTTAATTGAACTTTAATATGTATTTTTAGGCTTAAGTAATTTGCATTAAAATTTAAAAATTTAGTGCAAATTAGAATTTCTTATTAATTATAATTTACAATATCACATATTATTACAAATGAAAACCAATATCTAAATTTAATAAGTTTAAAATTAATGATGGTTTTTAGTTGATTGTTAACAATTTAATTATATTAGTAAATTTAAAATATGAATAAAATAACAAAAAAATTAGTGTTTTGTGAATAGTGTAACACTAAAAAAAAAATTGCCGTCCATTATACCATTCTATTGGACAAACTTCACACCAAATTTGGTGTTTTACCGTCCTCCGGTTGGACTTGCCCTGACCGACTGAAGGAAAGGAAAAAAGCAAAAAGAAGAGATAATACTGTAGCATTTATTACAAGGAGCTTAAGCATAAAAATAACAAATATTTTAATCAAAATATATGTGAAACAGTGTGTGAAAGGAAAATCTTATCTTCCTCAGATGCAAATACTAAAATATAATATTGCTATCTATGTTCGTTCCTTCTGTCTCGTCTTTTTAGGTTCTCTTTTGTCTTATATTTGTAATGAATCTCTTTGTTTATTAACTGTATGACAAGTTTTATTCGTAAAATCAAAATGACTTATGACATGGAAAAACAAAACCAAAATTCAGAGGCAGACAGAGAGAGACAGTGGAAAGAAAAACTCGATCTAGGAGACTCTTTTGTTTTTCCATGCAAAAAAATAATTTTAATGTTACGAATAAAAATCATGCCTCTTTCTTTTTGGGTCAATTTGCTAAGTAGCAAAGAAAAATTTAATAATTAAGAAAATAACAAAATGTGGCATATGTGACAAATTATGAACTTTTAGATTTAGGTTAATTTGCTAGTTTTTAAGTTATTGTTTTTTCATGGTTATTGCACCCAATTTCTCTTTTTCCATTGATGTTTCACTCTCTACGATTATTCTTAGCTAAAGTCATTTGATATATTTAAGTTTTATTTTGAACTGTAAGACTTCTATTTTTGTGATTTCATGTAACATCCGCGAACCAAAAATCGAGTATCTTGTGGTCGTGTAGAGCGACACGAGGAGTGTGTCGATCGACACGATAGTTTTTGTTGGTGTCAATCGACACAAATTTGGGGTCGCTTGACACATTCATTTTTCTGAACCGGGTTAATTAGATTTTAATCGCGGTTTTGGCTCGGGTTATCGTATATAAGTGCCTAGGGCTGCGTGCAGTCCTGCTAACCGTAGAAAACAGAGAAAAATAGGAGACTTTGAGAGGAGAATTGTGAGTTTGTGGTATTTGGATTCGATTGTTGCAAAGAAATCAATCTAAACCTCTCCTTAGCTTGTTAGAGGCGTTAGGTTTCGTTTCTCTCGTGTTCATCGGGTGATCGTGGCGTTTTCGAGTCTAGAGGGTCAAAATCGCGTAGTTCCTTCGTTCCAAATCGGAATCCTTTCATTCCTAATAAGCCAAGGTGAGTTGTGACCGCGGTTTCTAGGCAATGAGGATATTCAGGGTTGTTTTGTGATTTGATTGGTATTTTGGATTGTTTGATGACTATTTATGTGATGTTTGTGGATTAGATACTCGTATATGTCGTGTTTATACTGCAGGGAAGCGACTCATGTTCGCCGGATTCGTATAACGTGAGGATTTTCACGATTCTGGTGCAACACAGAGGCGTGTCGAGCAACACGAGTATTGTTGTTGTGTCGATCGACACCCTGCGGGTGTCGCTCGACACAAGCCCTTTAGTCATGTCTTTCGACACATGTTGATCTATCTCGGGAATTGTTGATTCTTGAGCTGCCTTGTTTTGGTTTGGTTGATTCTGTTGTTTGATCGGTTATCTGAGCCTGCTTGTTATGCCGGTAGGCGGGATGAGCAACTCACTAAGTATTTATGAAATACTTACGCAACTCTTATTTCCATGTGTTGTAGGTAAGGGAAAAATGTGATCGCGGAATCGAGGCCTTAGGGAGAGGATGATAGGGTTTCATGTTGTTGTTGTTAGTCTAGTAAACCGGATGTTTAGGTTGCTAGAGTATTTATTGATCATTCCTGAACTTGATATTTGAATTTAATTCTGGTTAAAGGTTTTATTTATTTTATGGATTTATTGGAGTATTATATTGGGTTATTTGATTATGTTTTCCGCATTAGAATTGTTTGATTTAAAAAAAAAAAAAAACTTGGTTGTTTCATTTTTGTATCAGAGCCTAGACGGTTTTAGGACAATGAAATTTAGATGCCTGAGACTATGTGTTTAAATTGATTTTTGTGTTTAGTCATTTTAATAGAGTCTTAGTATCATCCTCTTTGGCGTTTTAAAATGATTTTGTGGTAAGTTGTTTGTGTTGTGTGTGACTTCTTTTGCTCATTGTCTTGTTCTGTGTGAGTTACAGAGAGATTGACGCTGGAGCTAGAGGTTGTGGCAGAGGCCGACAGGGTCGTGGATCAGTTGTTGAGTCATCTTCGAGTGTTACGCATGCGTCAGAGACTCCTACGCATCAGGTGGGATCCGCGAGCGAGGCTAGTGGTAGTGCTAGTGTGAGTGTTGTGGGTGCTGGGAGGGGTGCCGGTATGGCTGGCAGAGGAGCGGGCCCAGGTGCGGGTGCTGTTCCAGCTCTGGATCGCTAGGAGCGTATGGAATGCTTTATGGCGCAGTTGTTAGAGCGGTTTCTGACGGTAGTTCCGGTTCAAGCTCCAGTAGTACCTCCAGTGGCAGAGGTGCAGGCGAGGGCTGCGGTTGCAAAGGTGCGTATGTCTTACCTGGAGATGGTGAGTCAGATGCGCCAAATGAGTACTGCTTTCTTTGCGGGCATTGTTAGTTTTGAGGAAGCAGATGAGTGGCGGTTGCGGGTAGAGCACAATTTTTGCTTGGTTCGTTGTCCAGAGGAGTTCAGGGTTGAATTGGCAGTCCACTATCTAAGTGGTGATGCGCACGCATGGTGGAGAGATATTAAGGCCAGGAGGCCTGGTGCAGTGTGGACCTAGGGGGAATTTATGGCTAAGTTCAACGCTAAATATTTTCCCCAGGAGGCTTTGGATCGTCTCACGATAAGAATTATGGATTTGGTCTAGAGAGATCTTCGATGCGCGAGTATGATGCTGAGTTTGGTCGGTTGCTGGCTTATGCGGGTGGAGCCATGGTCGATCAGCGGACGCAAGTCCAGATGTTCCTGAGAGGACTACAGCCAAATTTGCAGACCAGATGCAGAGTAACAGAGTACGTCTCGAGGGCGAAGCTGGTAGAGGTTACTGCAGGGATCGAGGAGGATCTAAGAAGGCAGACAGTTGCGGTAGTTCCGGTGACAGTTGTTCCTTCTGTTCAGCCGAGATAGTAGCAGCCGCAGAGTGGTTCGGGTTCTGGTTCCGGCAAAGGCGGCAAGCCTGCGCAGGGTCACAAACAAAAATAGGATGGCGATTCTAGGCCGAATCAGAGTTTGAGAGGCAAAGCGTATTATGGATGTGGTAGTTATGAGCATCGTCTGTCGAGTTTCCCTAGAAAGGGTGAGCAGCAGCAGCAGTCGCAGCAGTCGGATTCGAGGATTTGTTTCCACTGCAAGGAGACAGGGCATATCAGGAAGATGTATCCTAAACTGCAGCAGATGGTTATTGCTGCAGTCCGGCCCGTGGCACAGTTGGCGGCAGTGCAGCCGTTAGGTCAGATAAGGCCGGCACCGCGAGTTTATACCCCGGGAAAGGTAGGTTAGGGGCAGCATAGCGGCGCGGCGACACAGGTAAAATCTTAGAATCAGACTTTGTAAATCCTTTAGTGGTTGAATTGTTGTTTGGTTTTTTATTTTGCTTATGGTAGGTCTAGTAGGGTTCTCAACGGATTTGAATTGTGTAGGGACCTTCTTAGCGGGAGGTTTTGAATCCCATGTGTTTTTTGATTATGGAGCATCGAACTGCTTTATTACCCTGGAGCATACCGAGAGCAGTGGCATTTGGAGTAGTGCGGGAGAGCTTTCGGGTTTAGTCAAGGTGGCCGGTGAAGGTTTCCTGGCTACTTTGGGCCGTACTAGAGCAGTTGATATTTAGATTATTGGGTTGTCAATGCCAACAGGCATGCTTATCAGTCCAGTGGAACTGTATGACGTTATCCTTGGGATGGACTGGTTGTCTCACTACAGAGTTAATCTGGATTGTTACCGAGGCAGAGTAGTATTCGAGCGTGATGCAGGGAGGTTGGTCTTTTAGGGAGTGAGACCAACTTCTGGGAGTCTCGTGATTTCTGCAGTTCAGGCAGTGCAGATGATTAAGCGAAGATGCAAGGCTTATTTGGCGATGATTTTTATCACAGATTTCATTGGGTAAGGTTGCGCTGAGTGAGATTCAGATTCTTTGGGATTTCGAGGATGTTTTTCAGTCTTTGCAGGGATTACCGCAGTCTCGGTCTGATCCGTTTATGATTGAGTTAGTGCCCGAGACAGAGCCTATCGCCAAGGCACCTTACAGGATTGTTCTAGCTGAGTTAGCAGAGCTGAAGAGTCAGCTGGAGGATTTGTCTAATAAGAGCTTTATCCATCCGAGTACTTCACCGTGGGGAACGCCGGTGTTGTTTGTGAAAAAGAAGGATGGTAGTTTTCGATTATGTATCAATTACCGGGGACTTAACCGAGTCTCTGTGAAGAACAAGTACCCTTTCCCGAGGATTGATGAGTTGTTACACCAATTGAGGGGTGCTACTTGGTTCTCCAAGATCGACTTGGCTACTGGATACCATCAGATTCCGATCGACGAGGTTGATGTTCAGAAGACTGCTTTTGGGACACGGTATGGTCACTTTGTGTTTGTAGTGATGCCGTTTGGTTTGAAGAATACGCCAGCAGCGTTCATGCGGTTGATAAACGGGGTATTTTAGGAATACCAGGATGTCTTCGTGATTATCTTTATCGACGATATCTTGGTTTATTCTAAGAGTCCTGAGGAGCACAAGGTGCATTTACGGTTGGTTCTAGAGAAGCTTCGGAAGCAGAAACTTTTAGCTAAGTTGAGCAAGTGCAGTTTTTGGCAGCAAGAGATGGGATTCATTGGCTAAATTGTTTATGCAGAGGGAGTTTTTGTGGATCCGGCTAAGATAGAGGCTATCTGCGATTGGCCTAGACCGACTAATGCTACCGAGATCATGAGTTTTCTAGGATTAGCAGGGTATTATCGGAGGTTCATCAAGGGCTTTGCGAGTATGGCTCAGTTGATGACGAAGTTGACCGGGAAGGATTCCCCGTTTGTTTGGTGTTAGGAGTACGAGAACATCTTTTCGAGGCTTAAGGAGATATTGATTAGTACACCGGTGTTGGCATTTCCCGAGCAAGGTAAGCCTTACGTAGTGTACACGGATGCTTCTGGGATTGGTCTGGGTTGCATGTTGATAAAGGAAGGTAGAGTGATTGCGTATGTTTCGAGGCAGCTGAGGGGCGCAGAGCATAATTACCCTACGCATGATCTAGAGTTGGGTGCAGTGGTGTTTGCATTGAAGATTTGGAGATCATATCTGTATGGTGGGAAAGTTCAGATTTTCACAGATCATAAGAATCTACAACACATTTTCACTCAGCCGTTGCTGAATGTGAGGCAGAGGCGCTTGGTTGAGCTGTTGGTAGATTATGAGCAGGATGTTGTTTACCATCCTGGTAAGGCGAACCAGGTAGCAGATGATTTGAGTCGTCGGCAAGTAGATTTGGCTCGGGAGCATGATATCGAGTCGCTTGTGAGCGAGATTAGCACTTTTCGGTTATGTGCTATTTTGCAGGAGCCGTTTGGCTTAGATACGGTTGATCAGGCGGATCTTTTGAGTAGGATTTTAGCAGCTCAGGTGAGCGATCAGAGTTTGGTAACTGCGTCAACCGTAGCGGGTTCTAAGTATCAGGTCTTATCGAATGGAGCGATTCTTGTTCGCGGTCGGGTTTTTTACCCAAGGTAGAGGTGTCGAGGCTGGAGATTATGCGAGAGGCTCATGCGAGTAAGTTATCGATTCATTTAGGAGCGACTAAGATGTATCGTGATCTCGAACGGTATTATCACTGGGTCGGGATGAAGAGAGATGTGGCGGCTTATGTTTCTAAGTGCAACACTTGTTCGTTGGTCAAGGCAGACCATAAGGTTCTGAGTGGTCTTTTGTAGAGTCTACCCATTCCAGATTGGAAGTGGGACATGATCACTATGGATTTCGTAGTGGGATTACCTGATTCGCGAATGTATAATGCTATCTGGGTGGTTGTGGATCGGTTGACTAAGTCAACACACTTTTTGGCCATTAAGAAGACCGATGGAGCGGCTAAGTTGGCTAAGAATAATATCAAGGAGATTGTGAGGCTGTATGGAGTGCCAACCAGTATTATTTCTGATCGGGACCCTCGGTTTGCATCAGAGCTCTGGAGAGCGTTTCAGGCAGAGATGGGCACTAAGGTGCATATGAGTACGGCTTATCATCCGCAGACTGATGGGCAGTCAGAGAGAACTATTCAGACTATGGAGGATTTTTTGAGGATGTGTGTTCTGGATTGGGGTGGCCATTGGGCTGATCACTTGGGTTTAGTCGAGTTTGCTTATAATAACAGCTTTCAGACGAGACTCGGGATGGCTCCTTTTGAGGCTCTGTATGAGAGGCCATGTAGGACGCCTTTATGCTGGACCCAAGTGGCGGAGCGCAGTATTCATGGTGCTACTTATGTTCAGGAGACGACGGGGAAGATCCGTGTTGTGAAGTTGAACATGCAGGAAGCTCAGGATCGTTAACGGAGTTACGCTGATAAGCGGAGGCGAGAGCTTGAGTTCACGGTAAGAAATTGCGTATATCTCAAGATGGCTATATTGAGGGGTCCTAACAGGTCTATTTCTAAGAACAAGCTGAGTCCGCGGTTTATGGGTACTTTTCCTGTAGTGGAGAGAGTTGGACCGGTGGCGTATCGGCTTGAGTTACCACCGATCATGAAGGCATTTCACAAGGTTTTCTATGTGTCGATGTTGAGGAAGTGCCTGCATGAGTCAGAGGAGTTGGTGCCTGAGATCCCTGTTCCAGAGGTTTCCGTGAGGATTCTGGAGAGGAGAGTCAAGGAGCTGCGTCAGAATAAGATTCCTTTGTTGTGAGTTTTATGGGATTGCGCTGGTTGCGAGGAGGAAACTTGGGAGCCTGAGGCAAAGATGAAGTTAAAGTTTAGGAAGTGGTTCGACAAGCAGGTCGCCGTTTGGGCTTTATTATTCTTTGTAATTCCAGTTTTGTTTTAGCATATTGCTTATGTTGTATTTTCGTTTTCGTTGTAACAATTATACTCTTTTGGAGATTTATAATATGGAATTGTGCCTTATTTATCTGTGTTATATAAGATGATTAGTTCTTATATGTGTTCTTGTGGTGATATTCTGGGTTAGGGAGTATTGGGTTTGACTACGAGAGGTAGTTTTAGTCAATAGATGTTTATAGACGTTTTAGAATTTATTACTCTGGGGTTGCGGTCCTGCGTAACTCATTCATTTTGGGGATAATTAGTCCTTGTGTACCCGGAGCTCAAAGGATGCGTCTTGAGAGTGGAAGGGGCACGGTGTACCCGGAGCTCAAAGGATGCGTCCTGAGAGTGGAAGGGACACAAGACAATGTTTGCTCAAAGGATGCGTCCTGTGAGTGGGAGTGGTGTGACACCGATAGCTCAAGGGGTGCGTCCTGCGAGTGGAAAGGGTGTAGATTGAGTTAAGGGTAATAGATGTCTGGAAACGGGCGTATAAATATGAGACTGAACGAGAGCCTCAGAGATCGGATGTTAGGATCTCAGGAGATATAGACTGGTTTTTGGGTCAGGTATGAGTCTTTGATCGACGGTTTTTGTGCGGATTCGAAGATGAATCCAATTTAGTGGGGGAGAATTGTAACATATGTGAATCAGAAGTCAGGTTTCTGGTGGTCGTGTCGAGTGACACGAGGAGTGTGTCGATCGACACGATGGTTTTTGTTGGTGTCGATCGACAAATGATTTGGTGTCGCTCGACACGTTCATTTTTCTGGACCGGGTTAATTAGATTTTTATCGCAGTTTTGGCTCGGGTTATCGTATATAAGTGCCTAGGGCTGCGTGCAGTCCGGCTAGCCGTCAAAAATAGAGAAAAAGAGGAGACTTTGAGAGTAGAATTGTGAGTTTGTGGTATTTGGATTCGATTGTTGCAAAGAAATCAATCTAAAATCTCTCTTTAGCGTGTTAGAGGCGTTAGGTTCCGTTTCTCTCGTGTTCATCGGGTGATCGTGCGGTTTTCGAGTCTAGAGGGTCAGAATCGCGTAATTCCTTCCTTCCAAATCCGAATCCTTTCATTCCTAATAAGCCAAGGTGAGTTATGACCGCGGTTTCTAGGCAATGAGGATATTCGGTGTTGTTTTGTGATTTGATTGGTATTGTGGATTGTTTGATGATGATTTTTGTGATGTTTGTGGATTAGATACTCGTATATGTCTTGTTTATACTGCAGGGAAGCGACTCATGTTCGCCGGATTCGTGTAACGTGAGGATTTTCATGATTCCGGTGCAACACAGAGGCGTGTCGAGCAACACGAGTATTGTTGTTTTGTCGAACGACACCATGCGGGTGTCGCTCGACATGAGCACCTTAATCGTGTAGATAGACACCTTGCTGGTGTCGCTCGACACGTGTGGATCTGTCTCGGGAATTGTTGATTCTTGAGCTTTCTTGTTTTGGTTTGGCTGATTCTGTTGTTTGATCGGTTATCTGAGCCTGCTTGTTACGCCGGTAGGCGGGATGAGCAACCCACTAAGTATTTATGAGTTACTTACGCAACTCTTATTTCCATGTGTTGCAGGTAAGGGAAAAATGTGATCGCGGAATCGAAGCCTTAGGGAGATGACGATAGGGTTTCATGTTGTTGTTGTTAGTCTAGTAAACCGGATGTTTAGGTTGCTAGATTTATTTATTGATTATTCCTGAACTTGATATTTGAATTTAATTCTGGTTAAAAGTTTTATTTATTTTATGGATTTATTAGAATATTATATTGGATTATATGATTATGTTTTCCGCATTAGAATTGTTTAGTTTTAAAAAAAAAATCTTGGTTGTTTCATTTCCTCTCTGAATTCTATTTGACGACGTATCCATACACGGTATCAAAATATACTAATTTATGATTAAGCTTCAAATTATATATTATAAATCTAGAAAAAGTTCTTAAATGATCTAAATGGTATTTTATGTTTTTTTATGCAAACTTAAATTGTTCAGAAATGTATTTTATCTATCTCACAATAAATAATGTTTAAGAAAAATATGCATATATATTAGTTTTTGTCCCTATAATTAAATGTCTAATAGTAAATAAAAAATAATATACTAGTAAATAACAATTAGGTTACCGAAATTTCTGATTGTACTTTTTTCTAATTATACTATTTTTGTATTAAAAGAAAAATAAAACTCTAATAATTAAATCATTATTCCTCTCAACCATTTTTTCTCATTTCCTCCTCTAAGGGTGTGAATAGTTGTAAATGTAGAAGAAATGAGAAGAAAATATGAGCAGAAAAGAAAAGTAACTGTTAGAGAAAAATTAATTCTACCGTAAATGTGAGGAGGAAAGAAATCTTCACTTTAAGTTACTTTTTGGTACTTTTTAGAAGAAAACTTTTTCTTCCCATTTTTCTTTGACTGGTACTTTTTAGAAGAAAACATTTTTCTTCTCAATTTTTTTTATCTATTAATGTTAAACAGTCATACCCTAAGCTGAGTAAATCCTATTCTTCAATTTTTTCTTTTTCTTCTAATTCCTTCTTCTCCTCCTTCTCTATATTTAATTGGAATATTTACTCTCCTACATATTTTCTCACAAACATATAATACTTATAAGATACTTAAATGAGAAGGTATACGTTGACAAAAAAAAAAATGAGAAGGTATACTAATTGAGTGGCTAAAATCAATACTACCCTCACCTTTTCAACATATTTACTTGTGCTATTAAAAAACAATTTTATCCATTACCATACATTTCATATCAGAAGAAAAAAATATCTCCCTTCTTCCCAACCATGCATTGTTTCTTTTCTCTGTCTTTCTTTCTCCTTCGAAAGTTTTGCCTTATATCGCTTAAATTTGTTTTGAATCAAACTCAATTAAAAGAGTTTTTGATTTCGATAATTTTTGAGGAGAAATCTTGTAAGAGATTGGAAATTTTTCTGGGATAAAGAGCTAATGTGCAAGTGTGAAAGAGTTTCTGGAGATTCTCGATCGCGGAGAGACGATGAAGCAATTGACGAGATCCAAAGTTAAGATTTGTGACGAATTTGTAGTAATCATATTCTTCTTCTTATTTTCCGTGATGAATCATAAAATTCTAACAATCAAAAGCTCATCATCCATGGTGATAACTCTATTAAGATACTAAATTTGATTTTGCTAAGTTTCTTGAATAGGTGAAAACTTATATAAGCTAATCTTGTTGTTTACTTGGTTCCCTAAATCTTATTTGCATATTTTCTTAAAACTTTCTTGGAGAAATTTTGAATCTTAAGCAAAAAGAGGCTCGATATCTCTCAACTGTACAAATTCAACAATCAAAACATTCCATGAAACAAAGTTAGGCTCTGAAATCTCATGAGCTAAAGGAATACATTGTCTCTCAAAATTGGTTTGCTTGTCCATACGGAATGGTCATGATTTTGTGGTTATGGTTTTGTGGTTACATAATGTTCACGATTTTGTGGTAATGGTTTTGTGGTTACATATGGTCAAACTAACCATGATAACTCATCCACATGTTGAAGGTCATGGCTTATATGATCTTTTGTACAACAATCAAACATTTCAATCTCTTTACCTTTTTGTTTTGAAGTTTCGGTATCAATATAAACAGAACTCCTTTTGACATTCTTTTAAAATTTGTAATCAATGTTTAATGTCAACAAGAAATCTAGATATGTTTTGTTTGTCAAGATTATCGATAGTGAATCAAAATTCATACATAACATGGGAGGTGATTACTTATTTTGGAATAAGATTTGAACTCTTTTTAACATCATTATGTTGTTCTATGGACCAAGATGCATTTGAAAATTTTCAAAACAAGAAGAAGAAAAGACCATAATTCCATCAAATTGGCCTCGGATATAACCCCAATTGTATTCCCAAACCAATCTGACCAGAAATAAATATCCTTTGACTTTGGCAATCTTCATCATGGCAATAGCCAAAAACCACTAACCACACAACATTAACCACAATTCACTCTTTACAAACATGCATTGACGCAACCACAAAACACATTTTTATAAAAGAGTGACCATGAAGAAAGAAAAAAGCACACCTTCCGAACCCAACATTTTATAGCATTTTCCACAAAACTAAACTATGAACAACAATCCAAAGAAAGAAGAAGAAATTCAAAGAATCCTTGTCAATACAATAAGCATATATCGATTTTCTAGCTTCTTCTTCGTTGCACAACAACAAGCATCCACAATCTTTTACCACAAAAGCTTTGACTTTTATTTCAAGATTGCAATATTTACTAGAAACACACAACACAGCGAAATCCTTTTTAAAAACCTGAATTTAGAGTATAATCAAATCAGATTTGTGAAGAATTATCTCCCTAGAGCCATGGCTAAGGTTTTGACAAGCTTGAAACGATCTGGACGATGTTAAGGACAAGAGCAGTGAGCCCATCATGGTGAATGATATCATCAAAACATCTATCAAATTAATGATTTTGGTGGTGGCGACGACGAGATCAGTGGTGGTGGTGGCGACGGCGAGATCGGCTATGAGATTCAGATTTAGAAAATAAAAACCCAGAATAAAAATATCAAACCTTCGAACAAGAACCGAATTGAAAATGAAACAAAAAGTCACGTTTTTCCATGTTAGAATCATTGGATCTTAATTGGTGATTTCTCAGTCGGTGCTACGGTAGCCTCTTGTCGATTCCTACAACAACCTCCATTACCAACCATTGAAACATATGTGATCCAATCCATGGAGAGAAGGATTCATGGAGAGGGAGATAATAGATCCAGAGAGAAATCGCCGGACATGTGCACAATTTTTCTCGGCATTAGAAATGACATAGTTCTTCTTCATTCAATTCAGATTATCGTTCTTGTTTGGAATCTTATTTTTATGACAAAGATAAAACACATAAATAAGAGATAACTCAGGAAGGAATAAAATAAGAGAAAAGGTAATTTAGCAATTTAGAAAAAGAAATAAGGGAAAAAAGTATATTGATACATTAAAGTATCTTTATTGTAGGAGAACTCTTAGAAAGTACCTCTATAAGTAAATAAGCCTATTTAATTTTACAATTGGTTTCAGGTTCTTCTTCTCTCTCAGTTATTTGATCTCAACTCAATATCATGGATCTAAATTTCCAATTGTGGACTAAAAACTTCTTTTCTATTAAACTCTTTATCGTCCTCCATCTCTTGGTCAGATTTAGTAGCCGCTGGATGTTGACATAGTTAAATATGTTTGAATCGAAAATAAATTGAATAGATAACTATATTTCTTTTAATAGTTTACTATATGGACATAATTTCCTATATAGTTCATTATCATTATTTATGGTAAACTTGTTGTATTCCCCATAGTTCACTATCACTATGTATACAAGTACTGCCAGAATTATTTATAATCAACTACTATAGTAAACTATATGTACATACTAATCTTTTATATAGCTCACTATCACTATATACAAAACAATTGACTATATACATATTTATTTTGTTACACGATGGCCAAAATATAGAAGATTATCTAGGTGTCAAAACCCTGGTTTATAGACTTATGGAAGCTCGGCTTATTACCTCTATGCAAGTTAACTAAATTCAAGCATATGAATGTTAATTTTCTAATTATCTATTCCAAAAGTAATATTTACCTAATTAACCTTTTTGATTATGGGTCATAACAAAAAAAAATTAATAATTCATTAACTAGCTAAAACTAATCTATGTGGCTTAATCAATTTCACTTAAAAAATTATAATATATTTTTTTGTAAGTGAACCCAGTTATCTTTAGCTATTGGTTCAATTTTTTTAAAAGTAGATAATAAATGAGTTTTTAGTCTATGTGTAAAACATCTTTTAAAACATAATTTCTTTGTATTTAAAATAATTATGTTTTGAGTTTTTCACTCAGGCATAATAAATATTTATGTCTATTATTATTTACTTCTATTTTTAACTTATTTTTTTGTATATCACTAATTATATTAACTGCAGTCCATCACTTTTCTCTTTTTAGTTAATTAAAGGTTATTTAATCATTTGGTAAAGCGTAAAACCATAAGTAAAATGTAAATGATCAATCTTTTTTAAAAAAAAAACTAAAACACCATCAATCTCGCATCTTCTCTTTACACACAATAGCATGTTTTTCTGTAAAACAGAAGACGAGGAATGTCAAGCAATATTGGACATACTACAGATATATGGGATGACATCTAGTCAAAAAATAAAATCATATGTTATGTTCGTTCATAATGTAACAAATATGGTCAAAGATAAGTTAAAAAGGCATAATGGGAATTGATAAAGAAGGAGGAATGAGCTTGTATCTGGGAATACCAGAGAGTCTGGGTGGATTAAAGGCCAAAATTTATAACTTTATAAATAAGAGGTTACATGACCGGGTGGATGGGCAGCTAAGTTTTTATGTAAAGGAGGGAAAGGGGTGCTAATCAAATAAGTAGCCTTAGCTCTCCCTACGTATATTATGCCATGTTTCCGGTTACCACAACTATTAACGCATCAATTCATTGGTGTTATTGCCAATTTCTGGTGGAGCTCCGGAGGAGGTACTCGTGGCCTACACTAGCAGGCTTGGGATAAATTGTGCCTCTCGAAAGCGCAGGGTGGATTGGGTTTTTGATCTTTGCCAAATTTTAATACGGCCATATTGACAAAGCAGCTTTGACGATTATATCAGTATCCTAACTCTTTAGTGGCAAGTGTACTTAAAAGGTGATACTTGCAGGATAGACATCCTCTGTTAGCAAACGAACCTTATTCACCCTCATATGGGTGGACGAGTCTTTATCAGCCAGAGACCTTTTATAGAAAGGAAGTCGGCTTTATCTGGGTTTCAGATATACAATATCAGTTTGGAGGGATCCATGGATTCTTGATTATTATCCTATGCCAGCGAAGGGACGAGGGATCATCCTTCACCCGCAATCTACATGTGAACCATTTGTATAATCGGATTACGAAGGTATGGCATATACCTATACTACATGAATTTATTGATCCACAAGACATTCATTTAGTTCATGGTCTCGGCCTAGGGCACTCTTTTCTTAAGGATAATTACATTGGGCATTTTACAAAATCGGGGAGATATACGATACAATCGGGATATTGGTTTGCCAATAAGATAGAACGAGAGACATAACCAATTTTGATTAGTGAGCCGAGCTTTACAATTTTTAAAGCTCATGTATGAAAAGTGAAATGTCTCACGAAAATAAAGCATTTTCTGTGGCAGATTCTTTCATGCTCCATAGTTATTCGAGTAAGGATAAACCAACGTGGAGTGAATTGTCCCTCAGTGTGTATGTGTTGTGGACTAGAAAAGAAAATAGTTAACAATGCATTCTTTGAGTGCACCAAAGTTTGACAGATTTGGGCATTATTCTAAATTTGTAGATGTAGTCCATATATGCTAGTATGGACCACCAATCTGCTGATGGCGTTTGAATAATCTCCAGGCGGAGTGTTTAGCCCGTTCTGCACGTTCTCATGATTTTTAATTTTCATGTGTAAACACTTATTCTTCAGGTTGGGCAACCGATCCAGAAGGCATCTTCTGATTTATATGATTGGTTGAAAAAAAAAATTATTATCATGATGTTAACATATATTCCCTCTGTTTTTTATATAAGATGTTTTGGAGTTTTATTTTTGTTTCACAATATAAGATGTTTTTAAAGTTTTATGTAACTTTTTACTTTATTAAAAAACTGTGTGACCAATAGTATTCTGCATATTTTTTCCTGATTGATTTAATTATTTTGATTTATGTACTCTCTCTGTTTCTTATTATAAGATGTTTTAGAAATTTTTGTTTTGTTTCACAATATAAGATGTTTTTATATTTTTATGTACTTTTTACTTTATTAAAAAATGTATAACCAATAGTATTATGCAGTATTTTTTTAATTGGTTGAATGGTTTATATTTAGTAATTTTTTTGATAGAAAAGTTTTTTCTTAAACTTTGTGCTTTAATCAAAACATCCTGTAATAAGAAACAGAGAGATTATAAATAATATTTATTTTTAAAAAAATAATATCTTAAAATGCGTATTTTACCCAGAACATCTTATATAGAAAAACTGAAGGAGTAATATCATGATGAAAAAGAAAACATATATCATCATGAACCCAAAACGTGTACCCAAAAAGATTTTATGAATAGCTAAAAAAAATTTGGTACGTAAAAAAGTTGTGATGATAGCCTATAAAGTTGTGATATACGTGAGAAGTAGAATTGTAGAAGTATGAGTTGATGGATTAGTGACGTGAAAAGTCTTCCTATTGTTTTGGGCATCATTACCTTTACATGCACTTCCCATCGGTAAGATAAAATAATATTTTTAGTTATATATAGATATAGTACTATTTTGTTACTCCCTCTTTGGCTCTAAATGGTACCAGTTTAATGGTTCTACCATTGGCTTAATGGTTCTACTGACACCATTTGTTTAATGGTTCTATTGTCAGTTTAATGGTTCTACTATCAGTTTAATGGTTATACTGTCAGTTTTTGTCTCTAGAATGATTCTGCTATTGGTATAATGGTTCTACTGACACCATTTAACTTTCTTTTATTCTGCCAGATTCTGCTAGAAATTTAATTATTCTACCAGAAATTTATTCATTCTGCTGTTACGAGCCTTTGTTTCTCCATCACTTCCAAGTTCCAAATGATATTTCAAAATTGTCGCACACATTTAGAAAACAAAAATTATCTCTATTTTTAGTCATTTTGTTTAAAATTTTCAAATTTCTATGTGAAAATTAAATTCATCTGATATTTATTGGTATTTATATTTTACGATAGACATTATTTATTAATAATCATTTTTTCTTCTATATTTCTGTATTTCTTCATTTACTAATTACTCCCTCCGTTTCACGAATATAGATTTTTGAGTTTTTTACACATATTAAGAAATGCAATTATTATCCTTAAAACGTGCATTGATTTTTGCAATAAACAGTTTTCAAGACATCTCAACCAATAGTATTTGAAATTTTTCTTAAAAACTACAATCTTTTATGGAAATCTATCTTCGTGAAACAAACTAAAAAACTCAAAAAATCTATCTTCGTGAAATTCACGAAGAGAGTAACATAAATGAGATGAATGTTTTATATATTCAACCTAACATAAATTGTCATATGTGTTATGTACACTTTCAAACCTATTAATAAAATCCAGATGTTCAAAAAAAAATCCAGCTAAGTTTTGGAGAAAATTATATTTTCTCTCCAATTTTACTCTCTTTCTTTTTTTCCATACGTAGTTGCAAAGAGATACAAACGTTTATGAGCATAGCCGAGGCCGTTTAGATATATTAAATGGGTCTAACCGGACTGCCCATTTAATTATGTGGAAATCCGTTTAATACACGTGCCTAAACGGGCTGGTCCGTTCAAACGGGTTTATATTTAACTTGTAAACGGGTTCGTTTTATAAAACAGGCCACCTATCTAAACCCTCGAGTTTTAGGCCCTTTTTAACATCACTAAATATCAGCAGTCATTGTTTAAACTTCAACAACTGCCATCATCATTAGACATTAGTCCATAACCACATCTTCCTTATTCCTCATTCCTCATTATGAAGAAATTCTCTTTTTCCTTCTTTAGGAATGAAATTCGTTGTTTTCACCACAAACTCCTTATAGCAGAGTGAAACAAATGACGTGTAAAGAATAAAAACCCACCAAAAACACAAAGAATAAGAACAACGGCAAAAAAAAAATAAAAACCAATTTGTGATGAAGATAAATCGAGTTTTTGTATCTCCTGTAATGTCAAGATAATTTGGTTTACTTGATGGATTGTTGAAGCTGGCCAAAAATGTCAGGACAATCATCCCAACGACCAGAATCTCTAGCTTCCCAATAACCTCCAATGTATCTATACGTCTCACTCCCTTGCTCTTTCCTAAACCATTTCGGTTTCCAGCCTCTCTCTTGCATCTCTCGCGCCTGTCTTTGTCTCTGTTCCAACCTCAACTTCTCCACGTTTCCCATTTCAAACTCTCCTTTCTCCAAATACCTCTGGTCCGGTCTAAGTCTTGAATCCGTTGGCGGTAACTTCTCCTTTAAACCAGGCGTTAGCTCGTTCAAAGTCATCCCAAACCGTGTTAGGTTATACTTTGTCGGGTTTTCGGGAGGTTTGTTTCGTTTCCACAGAAGATGAGATTCGTTAGCTTTTACTTGATTACCTATCACATAGTGCATACTCTCGTCCCATTTTCCAAACAGCTTAGCCACTGTTTTGCCGTTTTTGTCTTCTACTATACCTTGAACTTGGTGAGGATTCCTGTCGATCATCGACTGTTCCTTGAATTTAAGTTTACATAAGTATTCACCGTTGCCTTCGATTCGCATTGTTCCGTAGTGATCGCAGTACAATTTACCAAGTATGAGATTGTATATCGATGAAGTCACCTATGTTTTGAGCAGAGGTGTATCAGCATCATATTATCTATTTATTTATAAATTTCTTGAGTAAAGATTCATACCTTACTCCACTGCACAATTTCACCATCATCAAACTGCAAAGTCAATACACCAATAGGATCAAGCTGAATTGATCGACCCCAAAATTTGCTCTTTAAATTGCTATCACCCCAGAATTTCCATCCTGTGCCATCACAATGACATGCCACAATCATTGGATGATGACTCACCTGACAAAGAAAAGCGCAAGCGAATGTTATGTTTATTATCTTAACCTGAATTAATGAGAGAATCTTATAGATGATTATGTTAAAACAGAAACCTTTTCCGAGAAAAATCGAAGGCCTTTGTCTGGATAGTCAGCCTCGTATGTTTCCCCTAACATTGGATTAAAAGGTTTGCAGATTCTTCCTTCGGTTGACGCATAACCAGATACAGCAAAAGCAGCAACATTCAGAATCTTCATGAGGTTATTTCCCTGAAAATGTTTTGTGTGCTGAGTAAAATCAAGGGGCTATCATAAAAGAATTTCAATAATATCGGTTGTTTGCAGATGTTTATTACCCTTTTCCCCCACTCAGATGCTCTGTCAAGAAGGTATGAATACTCCAAATCCTCAAAGCATTTCTGTAGAGAAGAGAGTGGCTCGTTGAAGTAAACAGGAAGACAGACTTTGGTGAGATCCTTGCCAATGTTGTCTTTGATCATTGACCAAAGGCTCACACTTTTCTCTTTTTCAACCGGATCAGGTAACTTTTTCCGTCGTTTGACATGAGGATAGTTTAATCCAATAGACTTGATGGATGGATCAACATCATCTTCGGACTCAAAGCCATTATTAAGCCCGTCATCATCTGAAGAAAATGATGATGTACGAAAAGCAGATCCAATACTTTTGAAAGAACTCGAAGAAAGAGAGTCGCATGTATCAATTTCCTCCTCTGCAGCATCATATAATCGTTCATTATCATCGTCCGATTCACTAGCAGTTCCATCTGAGAGAAAAGGAATCAAGAAGGGAACATAACCAAGTCAACAACAGCTCCAATCATAATGCAGGTAGATAGAAAATTAAGGCTTCTTGTGACTTAAATCACCTGAGTCTCCGTTCTCAGCTTGTCGTTGACTCTCATCTACAACTGTGTTCTCCAGATCTACCTTTTCTGTCTAGACAATAGTGTAGAGACAGGAGTTTCTTAGCAGATTATAGCCGGAAAAGAGAATAGATTGAAATCCAAACAAGTATACTACTCAAATCATCCATAAAGGGTAACAAAAGTCCTAAAGCACCAAAAAATTAACACATGAACAACGTATCCTTGATCCAAATACATCCAATCCTAAATGGTATCTAAAACCGAGAGAAATCAATCAAATTCACTTTTTATCCCTAACTAGGAGAGTATCAGGGGATAACGAAAGCTTTTCAATACCTCTAGTTGCCTGAGTGTATCAATGAGAAGCCATTGTTTCTGCTTGAGAAGCAAAAGCTGGCTCTGTACAGCCGAGAACTCAGACCTGGTGATTTGCTCACAGTCTTGAATGGCTGACTCACTCACACCTTCCTCAACCAATCGTAGCCTAAGCTTCTCCATCGAGATTCCCAAACTATTAGTCGGTGCCATCAATTCGCAGTTGGACATTCTTGGAAACATATCTTTCACAGCTTGTAAAGCCTCCATCCAAGCTCCTCGATCCTCCCTCGTCTCTGCGCGCAAGTGTAGCCTCTTGGTACCGGTGAATATCGAAAATCTCTTATCATCTGATCTACTCTCCCTAATCGATGAAACCTACACATAACCAATTACATCATCCAAAACGCAATAACCAAACGAATCTGTTCCAATTTTGTAATCGTACCTTGAGATGGACTTCTCCGAATGGTTTGCGGCGGAGATGATGATTCCCGGCGTGACGGTTAAGCCTAGAGATCATACGCGTGGCTTCATCTCCGATGACTTTGGAACCTTTCTCAGTGTCACGGTTAACGAAGATCTTATCAGGTCCATGGATTTTATAATAAGAAACAACACCATCCTGCAAAACAAACCATCTAGGTCTCCATCCTTTACCATAGTTGACCCATTTATAGAGTATCCCAGCAATCGCATTACCGGCGATATCGTTAATCTTAACATCGACCGGTGCTTCTCGCGGCAAAGCTAATACGCGTTGACCTAATCGATCGGCGTTAAACGAGAGACTGTGGTGGAGGAGATGGTGATTGGATTGAGCGGCGGGATGGTTGTTGTATCGTTGAGAAGCAGATCGGGTGATAAGAGGCTGGGATCTAGCGGAAGTTCCTGGTGAAGCGGCGTACATAGAGAGAGACGATGGTTGTTCCGGTAACGGAGAGTGATCGGAGAAAGTAGAGACACAACAGAAGGAATGCATGAGGAGAGAGGTCAAACGCCGATTACAGTACGGCGGAGAAGAAGGAGAAAGTGGTGTTCATAACAAAATTGGAAGTTTGTTTGAGAGAGAGGAAGTTGTTGAAATCGGGTGAGAGAAGCAGAGGGGGAGTTAAACCGGAGAAGACATAATTTCGATTTTTTTTTTTTTTTTTTTATAAAACAATCTCCATTTGCTTCTGCGGTGGCTGGTGACGTGGCGAGGAATCAACGAAGGAGTCGTCACTTTACTAGTTTATTACTTCTTTCTCGATTTCTTTTTTTTTTTTTTTGGGTCGACACTTTCTCGATTTCTTTTGTTTTAAAAAATCTGCGAACAACGAATCACTTTAGCCATTTTTTTTTCATCAAACCGTGATTTGTATTTAGACTCGACTCCAACAAAAGTGGGATTGTTCAAAGATACAAGACCACGTAATGTATCAACAACATATATTGTGAAGTCTTTTAAATATGAATTTTGTATGGAAACACATGAGCATATAGGATTGATCGTTCACATAAACTCTTTTAAATGCTCACTAGACTCATAAGAAATCAAAAACATGATCCGGCCCGGGAGCAACGGAGGCCCTAGGCCAAAACCGAAACCAGAGGCCAATTTACTTACAAAAAAAAAAAAAAATTTCAAGTCTAAAATTGCCATTTAAAAACGGAGGCCCAAGGCGACCGCCTCTCTGGCCTCCCCTCAGGACCGGCTCTGCGAGGAATAGATGTTTTCCATAATCTATTTCGTCGGGTCTCTGAAAATTGCTTTGAGCTATAAGATATGGAGTACTTTGTATTTCATAATTTTGTTTTGATTTCATTTAATTATTTGAACAAAAACTCATTTGTCCAAACTAAACAGAAGAATTATGGAAAAGACTGCACTACTAGGCAATGATTTTCACCCCTAGGTCCAATGATTAAGTATGAGTGCCTTAGAATTAACCATAAATCAAATAAACGTGGACCCCTTAAAGATTTGATATTTCATTTTTCTTCTGCTATTTTATATCTATATATACTACAAAAACATGGGTCCCCTATTCTAACATTCTTTTCTTTGTTCGTTTGACTGAAACCTATAAGGACAAATCTAAACCATTCGTGAAAAATAATACTAGTATAACAAAAGAAAAATTTCGAAGTTTAAAATGAAAAGGCATAAAATGGTTTATTATATAATAACAAAAAAAAAAAGAGGAAGAAGCACAGGCTGTTTCTCCAATGCCACCAAGTTTTCATTATATTAAAAATGCAGGTTATTGCGAATTTTCTAATTCGTCTAACCAGTAAAGATTTCCTACATTAACTGCTTAAGTTTCCAGATTTTATTTATTTTTCTAGCCTGAGTGAGGTTCACGTCTTCCGACACAAATGGTTTCAAACTTGATCTGCTTGCCGACCAACCTCCGTTCGATAAATACTTTTTAAATTGTACTAGTATTTGTTTTCCTAAACTTATTACTCTCGTTCGATAAATACTTTTTAAATTGTACTAGTATTTGTTTTCCTAAACTTATTGCTAGTATTATTTTATTATCATTAATTATCAAATATAATTATAAATAATTTCACATCTTTTATTAGTTGAAAAATAAAGTCGTTTCAAATGGATTTTAGATCTTTTGTACATAATGTCAAAATTTTCTTATATTAAATTTTCAGGTAACTTTCGGAAATCATGGATAATAGTTCTGATTATTGGAGGGACGAGAGACACTCTTGTGCACATTCTTAGCTTCAGGAAGCGGTCAAAAGGACCGTTGGGTACGTTGGTACAAGCGCAAGTAGCACTGTTATGAAAACTGTTGGGACATGGAGAAATTTTTTCTCTCTCGTGAACTCTTTGACATCCAAATGAAGCACCTCCAAAAAAGTAAATGTACAAGGAAAGTAATAGAGTGTCACGTTTGAGGCCATGTTTAAAGATCATGGTATCAGTCTTATATTTCTAAAATAAGAATGAAGAGAAGAAAGAATGAGTCATGAATGCCCGCAAGGTGGTGGGCTAGTGGTAGGGCGGCTTGGGTGAAAGGGTGCAACTTCCATAACCCGGGTTCGATCTTCCTCCCAAACTAATAAACATCACTTTGTGGGAAGTCTGTCAATTGGGTCTCGGTCCAATTGGTTTACCTGGTAGTCAGAAATGCAGGCGGTCTGATTATCCCCTGGCATTAATCGGAAAACATTTAAACTCAGACCAGACAATGTGGTAGCCCCCGGGACCTTGTAATCCACTCTGTAGCACTTCGGCGTGTTCCTACCGGGGCTGACCGGATCAACCGATAGAATATATCAAAAAAAAAAAAAAATGAATGAGTCATGAAGAAAAAAAGATTGGAGTTCCCTTCAAAAGATATGTGATTATTGAGAATTGAGATATACCCGAGAGGTATTATGTAGCCATTTTGTTCTAAATATCTCCTTTTTGATTCGGCCTCTCCAAGACCTCGCAACCTTTCATCTCTTTTTATGAAAGTATCTTATAAATGAATGACGCTCACCTTTGGTTATCCAAGAACTCTTGTCAAGTTATATAGCTCCTTTCAGGGGTGATTATCTCTTTTTCGGACGACGGTTGACAGGGTAAGAACTGGTCTAATTTGTCAAGTACATCTCAAGACCATGCTACTCTACCCTGAAATAAGACATTTCATACATAACTGATATGACAACCTTTATTGGAGGTGTGAAATCATCCTCAACAGTTATATATATATATATATATTTTTTTTTTTTTATCTCGGATACCTCACGTACTTTGAGTATAAAGATGGACAAGTTAACAAAGTACGCGACTATACTAGCATGAAGCGATTTATTAATGCAAATTATCCATTGTTTAGATTTCTTAAAAGGTTTTAATTTTGTTATGCTCCTGACAAAAAAAAATTATGCATCTTCAAAAATTATTTAAAAGAAAATGTATATTTGATTAGATCCAAATTCTTATTTGCGTCTCACATGACATCTCACTCGTGTTAAGATTCTGATGATAACAAATTACATTTATTTTACTTTTTAGTTAGAAATAATTTATTTATATCTTTTTCTGAAAACTTAGAAATAATATTGTTTGCATCAAAATAGATATTATTAGACAAAAAAAAACTAAAAATGCCATTTTTAAAGTTAGTAAACGAATCACAAAACTTAAACGTGAACCCAAGACCAAAAAAAATAAAAATAAATAACACGTGAACAACCCGTCATAAAGAAAAGATAATGGGTTCATCTCCTAGAACTGCTTCAAAACGGTTTTGGTGCTCTAGCTACTGTTTCGGTGCTTTTGGTTTTGTGAGAACAGTTAGTTCTCTCGAAGCATCTCCAATGTATTACACCATATTTTACACTAAAATGGTGTTGGATTTTACTCCAATGTATTACACCATTTTTACAAAAAAAAAATGTACTATAAATTTATTCTTTACAAATTTACATATTAACCCATATTTTTTTTTAGTTTGATTAATTATAAAATCATTTAAATGTAACATTAAATATGAAAAGAAAAATATAATACATCATATAAAATAAAGATATGTATAATAGATTTTGGTTTAATCATCATAAACATATTAGATTTGGGTTTAATTGTCATCATTTATCTTTGTTCTAAAACGCGGCCACCGCGAGTGTTTAAGCGGCGATTCGGCGTTCGGCGGTGGGTGGCCGCACCGATTTCACCATATCTGGCCAATTCTTCGGGAGATCTAAAAAAAATCTTTTTTTTTTGTTTTATGGTTCAAAATCGTATGTTACGTTGTAGATCTGTTATATTTTACTGAAAACCACAAAAACAACAACCAAAATCAAGTTGAAAAAGTTGAAACGACACAATTTAGGGTTGCAGAAGACACTTTCTTGAGGTAGAAGACGGGGGCAAAATTGTCTTTTTACTCTCTTTTTTTGTCAAGAGCATAAGACTCTTTTACCACCATCCAGTTACCCAAGCCGGTGGTTGAGAGTTTACAAAAGAAACATTATGATCAACTATTCGGACACAATTCGCCAGCTTGTCTGCCCGTGCATTGCGTGTACGCGGAATAAGGGACAACGTGAAGAAGTGGAACCTCGTCTTCAACTTCTGGATTTCTTCTAACTCTATAGCAAACGCCGGCCACTCCCTTGGTGTAGACACCATCTTCACCAGATCAGAACAGTCTGTTGCGAAAGATACCTCCGTCCTTTGATTAAGGAGCATGCACTGCATAACCCAAATTAGAGCTTCTACTTCCGAGTGTATAGGGGATAAACTATGTCTCGTGTTACGAGCCCCCATCAATTCCACTGTATCTTCGCTGTGAAAAGCAAACCAAGCAATACCAGATGCAAAATCAGTATCCTTCCACGATCCATCCGTATAACAATTTAACCCCGTAAACTGTCGGGATTCCCTATTGAGGCCCGTGTCCAGAGTATTTAGAGAAGAGTCCTCCAAGAAAGCATTTTCCCAAGCCTGAGCTTCTGGCGCTGCATTGCGGGCAACAACGTGTGGTTCCACATCTATACCTCTGAAGACCTTATCATTACGGGCTCGCCAAATATACCATAGAGTCTAGGGAAACATATTATCCTGAAATCTAGAGGGCATCCGCCAAAAAAGAAAATCCATATTTATTCAAAGAGAGGATACCGGAAAAACACCTGGTGCTGTTGGGGTAGTCGACAATGCCCAAGTTTGAAACGCTGGAGGGCATTCAAAAAAGGCATGATTGATCGTCTCCTCCAAACCACACCGAGCACATTGTGTATCACATCTAATTCCACGATTCCGTAGGTTAGCAGTTACTGAGGCATAACCCGTAATAACTTGCCATAAGAAATGACGTAACTTTGGCGGACATTGTATCTTCCAGGAATGAGCCTGTAATGGTTGTATTGTTGGACCAAAAACCAAACCTCGAGTAGAATGCATACTATTATGTTCTACTTGATCCCCCGACTTAACGGTGTATTTAACAGATTTTGTATGATACCATCCAACCAGATCTATTGCATTGAGATTCCCTATCGGGATGCTACGAATAATTTCCACGTCCTCGGGAATTATTATTGCATTAAGCAAGTCCATATTCCAAGTCCTTGTGAGAGGATCCACCAAATGGTTAACCTTAAAAGATTGATAGTAATTTGTTGTTTTACAAGTGGCTGACCGAGATTGTTGAGCTGGAATCCAAGGGTCCTGCCATACAGAAATGGAGGTTATTGACCCAACTCGTCTGATTAGACCTTTTCTAACCAGGGGTCTCGCCGAAATAATACTTCTCCATCCATAGGATGGAGAATAAGAGGTACCTGAATCCATTGGAGAAGATTTTCTATAGTACCTTCCTTTGAAAACTTTGGCAAAAAGTGAATCTGAATTGTCTAACAATCGCCAAAGTTGTTTTGCTAAAAGTGTCGTATTAAATTCCCCAATTGTGCGAAATCCGAGACCACCATCCTGCTTATCCCTACATAGTTTTTTCCATGCAACCTAGTGCATCCCTCTCTGACTACCATTTGAACTCCACCAATATTGCGCCACTGCGCTGGTCAATTGAGATGTTATAGTTTTAGGTAGTCTAAAACAAGACATAACATATGTCGGCAAAATTGCCGCTACCGATTTGATAAGTACCTCCTTTCCCCCTTTTGTAAGAAATTTTAAGGTCTACCCATTAATTCGATCCTATAAACGGTTCTTGACAAAAGCAAAAACTTGGGTCTTTGCGCCTCCCAAACTTTCTGGGATACCAAGATAAGTACTCATACCCCCTATCGTTTTAATCCCAGAGAGTTGATGGATTTCCTCTCAAACCTCTAAATCCATCGTGTGACCGAACTGAATTGAGGATTTGGAGAAATTTATTTGTTGTCCGGATGCTGTTTCATATACATGCAGTATATTCTGAAGCGTTTGCCATTCTGTCGGGGTTGTCTTACAGAAAAAAGACTATCATCAGCAAAAAGTAGATGAGAGATTGCAGGACTTGCTCGTGCGACTTTTAATCCCGTTAATTTCTTCTCCCTTTCTGCTTTACGTACATTAGCAATTAACGCCTCCGTACATAAGATAAATAAATAAGGGGATAGAGGATCTCCTTGCCTCAGAACTCTATTTGGGATTATGATTCCCTTGGGTTAGCCATTAAGGAGAACCTTGTACTGAACCGACCGAATACACCACATCATTCATATAATCCATTGTTCTGCAAAACCCATTTTCCTCAGTAAACTTTCAATGAAAGACCATTCTACCCGATCGTACACCTTGCTCATATCCGTCTTCACTGCCATAAACTTAGATTGACATGATTTATTCGTTTTCAATCCATGGAACATTTCCTGAGCAATTAGTATGTTATCCGTAATTAAACGTCCTGCTACAAAAGCCGATTGTGTCTCAGATACTAAATCTGGAAGAATTTGTTTCAACCGTTGACAAAGAACCTTGGAAATAATTTTATATGCAACATTGCAAAGACTTATAGGTCTCATTTATGTCATCCTAGTAGGCCTTTCTGTCTTTGGGATTAAACATATATTCGTCATATTTAATCTTTTATCAAAACATCCTGTCAGGAGAAAATCATTAACGAGAAGAAGAACATCCCCCTTAATTATATCCCATGAACTTTGGAAGAATAAAGCTATCATCCCATCCGGGCCCGGAGCCTTTTCAGGATGCACCATAAACAACGCTTTCCGAACCTCCTCCTCTGTCGCCATTCCCGTAAGTAAATCATTTATCTGAGGTGTAATCGATGTCTGGAGCTCTTCCAATACCTCCGTAAATTCAGTTGGGGACGTAGATTGAAACAACTCATCAAAATAATTAACTGCCACTTGTTGTACCTCGTCCTGAGAAGTGACCCAAGTATGCAAGTCCGATAATCTGATTGCGTGCCTGGCGTTGCTTTTTGAAGGCATGAAAAAATTTGAAATTTGCATCCCCCTCCTTATACATTGTCATTTTACATTTTATTAAAACGAAAATTAAAAACAAAAAAACTACCCACCTTTGGACTTGAACACGTGACCCCGAGACTATAATAAACATCCTTCCGACCACTTGACCAAACCATATTTTTTGTATGTTGATTTACATATTTATTATATATAGTTATCCTTATAAATTATAAAAATGTGTAGTAAAATATCAAATTGTACAAAAAATTACTCCCCGCATACTCCCCAATTTATATCCGATTTTTGAAAAAATCGCTAGCCCCGGACCGAGCGCCCGACTCACGCCTAGCGCAATCCCCAACAAGGTCATTTATATATGTTTCTCATTAAATTTAAAATTATTTATAATTTGAAAGACCAATTTATAAATAAAAAGGTTCTACACCAAAATGGTGTAACACCAAATTTTACACCAAATTTTATGTAAAATTTGGTGTATGATTTGGTGTTGGGTTGGAGAAAATTTTACACCAAAATGGGATTTGGTGTAGAATTTGGTGTAGGGTTGGAGGATTTGTTGAGTGTTGCCAGTTTGCTCTCCTTCTGGTCCGCAGGCATACCTCGGCATTTGGGAGTCTTTGGATAAATTGGAGAGTATCGTCCAGGTTTCTTTAATTCTATGCCATGATGGACAGTGTGGATAGTCATGCTTCTCCCGACTTTTTTTTTTTTTTTGCTAAAACTGTAAATATCTTATAAAATAAAATCTTGCATTACATATTGCATTACCTAAAATATAGAGTAATCTTGGCAAAATGTAAAAGTTTTTCTAAATGGTATATATTCAATTCAGATGAAAAAAAGAAAAGAGTAATATTGGAAAAAAAAAAAAAAAAAGGAAAACAAGATTAACCTACAAATCTCTGAATTGGGAAGCTTTGGTGATGGTCATGGAGAGGTGTTACCGAATCCAATGGTGCATCAGATTCTTCCTTCGCTTTCAATGTCTCTAGAGTTGATTATGTTCTTGACATCTCGGTCAATGGCGTTGAAGGTAGACAGAGGAGGCATGGACTGGTTGTTATGCACTACATTTTTCCTCTGTTTCCAAGTGTGAAAGACGATCGTATGGACTACGATTTTCCTGAGCACAGAAGGTCAAGGGCCCAAACCCTCCTTCTTTCTTTGGTAAGCACAAACTCTTCCAGGCTATCTTTGCCCCCTTTGAACCATCAGTAGTGCCTGACCACAAGAACCTTGAGCAGCAAGACTCAATCTTTCTCAAACATCCCATTGGAAGCAAGAAAGTAGAGATCCAAAAGTTAACCTTTCCATAGATCACTGTGGAGATGAGCTGAACTCGTCCTGCGAAAGAGAGACATTTGACAGCCCAAAATCTAAAACTGGTGGAGATCTTTTCCAACAATGGTTCATACTATGCTACTTTCTGCACATCAGAAGAAGCCCAAGGTATCTAATTGGTAGGGTCCCATTTGGTTAGCCAAAAGCTTGAATAGCTGCATCTATATGTTTTGTCTGTGGATCGCTAATTCCCATCATCATGGGCTTAGAGTTTCGCGGGTCTTATGTTAACCTGATTTAACCGTGTACTTACCTAATTTGGTAAAATGCAAGCTGAAGGAGTCCTCTTTAAGTGTATTGCTCACTGGAATACAGCCGATAATGTCGACATGCACGCAATACACTAAGCATTTTCAAACTAGCCCTTAATTGTCGTGGTCAAATTCAGATCAGATCCGACCAAAAATTTGGAGATAATGACTACTTGGCCAGTATATATTCCACTTTTGTGATACAGACAATCCTTGACAAAACAAAAACATTCCATAACAAACAAGAGCTGCCTCCACCAGAAGAAATCTTTGGATCATAGTTTTCTTCGGACCAAACCTTTGAAAAAGTCGAAACTGTAGTTGAACAAAAACACTCCATATCAGATTTAACATGAAATGTTGTGTTATCCATTTAATCAAATTCAACTTTCGTTAACACATTCTCAAAAAGAAAAATATTACCTATTGCCATCAGGGTTAAGCTCATACATTTCATTGTCATCTCCAATAGCCAGCAAATAGCCCGACGAAGTCAAACCCTAAAAATTTAAAGGAAATTTAATAATATACTCAAAAATGCATATGAGAATCAAAACTGTAAACCATCCTTACCTGTATAGTCACAACGTTTTGAACAACTTGTTCCTCGATTTTCTCTTCAATAATCACTCTTTGCTCGCTGCAATCGTGTATCCACAAACCACAATGTGAATATACTCAGAACATTTGACATAGATAAGAATCAATCAGAGCCATTACCTATGAAGCCATGTTCTGTAGTAAAGCTCTTCGAGAGGTTTAAATCCTGTGAAATGGAATGCGACGACATATAAGTAATATACGGGCACAAAACTTGATACCAAAATTCTAAGCAGTCTCCGAGATTCACTTTACCTTGGTCCATGAAGAGATCAAAGAATTTTTCAAATTTATGAAAGAAAGCAGCAAGAATTTCTTCTCTTTTGAGTAGGTTTGTAGTAGGAGACATCTCTTTCAGTACTGCATTTAAGCATGTGGTCGGTTGCTCGTTGTCCACGTTCAATCCCACACCTGCAAAAAAGGATAAAACTTTCGTCAAGACAACGAGCAGCTAAAAGATGCTTCGAGAGTCATCAACTTCTAAAAAAAGCAAAGTCTATTACCAACACTGACACAGAACTTCTTTGATCTGAATTTAGAGGTACACAAAATGCCTCCAATCTTAAGGCCATTCAAGTAGAGATCGTTCGGCCACTTTATCTTAACGTCAATATACGGCAAACCCTGAAAAATCAATAAACTTTAAATAAGCGAAAAACTAAGAGGTAATTTCTGATACAGAGAATCAGAGACATAAACCTTCTTGTCACAGACATCTTTCACTGCCTCTGATACAGCAAGCGATACAACGTACTGTATCAACGGTACAATTCTACCATTTTCCATTTCTACGGTAAACGAATACATAAGACAACCCTTTGGAGATTCCCATACATTCTTTGTTCTCCCTGCAATGTTCATCGATTACACACACAAATTTTCCAATTCTAATTGCTATGATCTAATCCAACATTAACTGTTACCTCGTCCCTTAAACTGAATATCTGTGACACAAACTGAACCAACCGGAAGCTCAGAGAAGTTACTGTAAGAAAACTAAAGAACTAGGTTACTACAAAGATGTAAATTAAAGTATGAAATCAACCAAAACTAGAATTGCTTACTGAGAAATAACATCATGAGTGGAAGACAAGCGTGGAGACCAAATGAGAAACCTTCCAAACCGATTAGTCGAAATCGAATTCATGAATAATGAGAGATTAAAGAAAGTTTCATCATCATCTTTGAACAAATTCTTAGCTTCAGATTGTAAGAAAAGTGAAACTTTCGTATTATTATCTGGGAGTTTAAGCAAGTTATTGTTCTTTAAACTCGTTGCTGTATCAGTTTCCAAAGATGACTTCCCACATAAAACCAACCTACACGAACCATTACTCTCCATTGCTAAAAAAATGAAACAAAAAAAAATTCAAATGGGTTTGTTTCTTTCAATAAAAAGCATCAAAGTTTGTATTATAAACATAACAAAATCAAGAAAGAGAGAGCTGCATCCAAAATTTTAAGAACCAAGAAGTTGCCCAAAACAGCGATAAAAGGAGATCGAACCTGAGGCAGAGACGGAGAAAGGAAGACGTGAAGGTCTTGTATAGATAGAAAGTGTCGAAGTGATGAAACGAAAGAGGCTCGCCACTTTCACTGTACGAAGAAGGTCGGTCTCGGGACGGAGAGAACAAGGATCACTACAAAAAAAGATTCAGAAATGTAGATGATGAAAATTAGAACCGGCTAGGTAAACCGGTTTCAATACCGGCCGGTTAAAGTTATTAAAAATCGACGATTCCGCCATTTCAAGAGTAGAAGTGAAACAATTCTGAATAGTCATATACTCTCGAGTTTAAACAAAACCTAATCTCTTTCTACGAATCCCGATTTCACAGTTTTCGGTTGATCGAATCGAAATGTTTTAATTAAAACAAAAGAAAGATCTGAAATGTGAAAACCCGGTTTGACCGGTTTAAGATCAAACGGCTGATTAGAGTAGTTCAACCAAACAATGACACGATTTACGCCCAATCATCCCAAAGATTAGTTTGTGGGATAGCAACAAAAAAAAAATCTAAACTAAATAACTAACCAAAAGTAGCTAATGTGACAAATTTACGGCCCTAGGATTAGTTTGGTTACTAACCAAAAGTAATAATAATAATATAAAATCTAACGAATTGTTTAGACTTTAGAGTTTAGAGGGAAATAGGAAGAAAGAGAGAGAAAGTCAAAAGGGTAAAGATTGGTTACTCAATGCATTATATATATACTTTATTTTTATTTTTGTTATTTGTGCTAGTATCTGGAAAACAATCCGAAACCGAAAAAACAGAACCAAACTCGATCCAAATTACCTCAACCCAATCCAAACTAATTCCCTAAAATATCTGAATGGATCTTTACACTTAAAACTAAAAATCCGGAAACGAACCGAGAATCGAACGGCTATTCGAAATATACGAAACATAAAGAAACAAAATATATTTAGAATTAAGGTTGGATATGTTCTAGTTTATGAATTTTTTATAGTTTTTTCATTGTTTTTTATCAATTCAGATATTATGCATACATTTCAATAAAAATAACCAATTTTATGTTATTATTTAAACTATTACAACAAAAATTTGTTATAGGGTATTTTTGGATAATTTGAATAACAAATAATTAAATTGAACCAAATAAAAAATAAAGTGAAGTAATTATAAATTTGTCGAGTAGATTTTTAATATCGTTGACACTTTTTGAGTATTACAAATAATCCAAACTCGAATCGAACCTGACATGAAGTTTTCTAACACCTAAATGGATATTATATCTCTAAATCCAAGCAAAATGCCCATACTAGTATCCTTCAAATATAATGTTTTCGGTTAGTTATTTAGTTTTTTTTTTTTTCCTTGCTATTTTACAAATTAACCCTCATCCCCAATCGGCATTACAACAAGTCAACAACAATAAAGAATTGAGCTCTTCAATAAAGGTAAAGAACGGCAAGGTGTTTATAATCCAACGGAGTAAATTTTCTATACACTTGAACAATCTGAGCAAGATACAAACGTAAGTAATGAACAAAAAGGATACAACATAAATACAGAAAATCATACCCCTGTTTTTTGTGATTGTCCTAAAACCCCTAAAGGACCAGAAACAATAACACAGATTCAATCCTAAAGCGCTTCTTACACTTTGTGTGTTTACATGTGCACCCATTTTCCTCATAATAATCTCCTCCATATCTGATGTGAGAGTCAAAAAGATAACTTCGTCAAGAGACTATAGTCTTGCAGAATTCATGAGGAGGTTGGAAGTTGGATGAAGAGCTCCAAGATTCTGGATGTTTCCGGTATTTGAAAAATTCGAAGACAATTGGAAAATGCATTCGCATTCGGGTAACGGGTACGTGTAAATTGAAGTTTTCCGGTTTATCTTCCTCACTCTCGGTACCATCACTCCCTTTCTATCACTTTCCCCAAGCATCAGTTTCATCTCCTTCTTGAATACTTCCCACCTGTTCAAGATTCCGAGGAAACGTTGTAGAAATTATTCTAGGAAGAGGTTGAGATGAAGAGGAAGATTTAGTACCTCAAGTCCATGTCGTGAAGAAGGAGAACGAGTTTGGGTTTGTCGGGTATGACTGTTTTTGCATGTCCACCGAAGAGGAATCTTCGATGGCCCATCAAAAAATGTGGAAAGTTTCCACCTTGAGTTGTCACAAACACTTCACTTAACAAGCTCACCGTGTAGTCCAACGCAGCCAATCTCGAGGAATATCCCTAAATAATCAAAGTAACAACAAAAGATTAGACCTTTTAATGTTCCCAACTGATTTACGCTTGTATATTACTGAATTCAAAATAAAACCTCAAATGGAGCAAGCTCTTCTGGAGTTGCAAGAGACTCTTTTGTGTAGAGATGTGGAAACATTTCTCGGAGAGGAGCCAAATGTATCTCAGGATGGTAGATTCTTCCCGATGCCAAATATATCGAAGTTTTGTTATCAAATCCCATTCCACGGAGCATCATACCGACCTATACTGACGTAAAAGCAATAATTAAAAACAAAGCTCAATAAAATAAAATACTAATGTCTATGAATTTACCTCTAAAGGGGTAAGGGGGCATTTCCCATTCACCCGGTTAAGGTCAGGCCTGATGACACGATCTCTTCGTTTGAACTTTCCTTTCCAAACTTTCTGTCTAATCATGTCCATTTCATATTTTTCAGCTCTTCCCCCTTCGTACAGGCAACAAGAGAACGCCACCATATCCTAAAAAACAAGGGTTCAGAAGATTTAATACGTAATTAGATCTCTTTCGCAACAAGACAAGCGCAAGAAGTAGAGGATTTATGTGGAATATTGCAGCTATTTTTAGAATAGCACAAAAAAATACCTCCTCAAATCGAAGGTGGACTGAGATATACTTTCCACCGTTCTCTGAGCTTTTCTCGATCATCCGATCAACTAGCTTTGCAGCAAGTATTGATATCGGTGAAGAAAATTTCAATGCTTTGTAATTAGCTATGCACCTCAAAAGTTGGATATATGGTGGAACACTCATAGCCAATCTATTTGCAAATGGCGAAATCCGTATAACCCTGAAAAGAAAAAACTCTTTAAGTAACAAAAGAGTTTGTCATGTAACAGCTTCAAGAAAGTAAAGTATACCTACCCGTGTTCCTTTAAGACCGGATTCACTTCCCCGATATAGTAGTTTACATTGGCCCAAGCTTGAACGCGAATAGTAGGGATACTTGTAAAGTTGTAATTAAAACGAGTCATGATCTCATCCGGTACATCTCTCACAACTTTCACATAACCTTCAAGGCTCGATATGAAATGATCTACGTCATAGATATCCCCAAAGGTGCTGCCACAACACAAATATCCATTGCTTAGTCCAGTAACTTAAACAAGACTCGAGAAAGTAACAAAATTTCTTTGAGTTTCTTACCTTGAATCCTTCCAAATGGAATGAAATTCAAACCGAGGTATGACTAAGACCGCGTTTAAGAGTCCCGCAACCGCCACAGCATTGCAAATCTAAAACAATTCAGAAATTTTAAATCAAGACAGAAACTTTAGACATATTTCTAACAAGGAAATCAATATGAACTCAAGAAAGCAATACCGCGGAACGCTGCTGATTTAGACCGCCATTCGCATCAACGATCAAGTAGCCAGTAGGAGTACTAAGAGCAGATAATTCTGAAAAAAATTCATCAAACACTTTACGCTTATTAAAATCAAATTTCTTTACTAAACAACAAAACTCTTAAATCCATCTTCTTGTTTCTATTCTTTAAAGTTAAACAATCCCATAAATCAGGAAGCCACACAACTTAACAAAGACAAATTCTGGTGATACCTAATCGTTGGCTCTTACCTCTGTTAGAACCAAGATGTGATAAAGTTGTTGAATTGGGACAAGGTTTTGGCATTTTAGGTCTTCTTTTGTATTTCCACACAGAAGACAACTGCTACAACCAAAAGAAAGATAATAAAAATCGGAACTTTACTGTAAAAATGTGATTTTTTGTTGTTGTTGGGGGGAAGAAGAAAAACCTCAACGGTGGTGGAATTGTCAGAGAGAATGTCATTTCGGAGTTTCCGGTAAATCTCGGGGCTCCGATAAACAGACCCGGGAAGATAGACCCAATTGACGAGACCAGAGAAAGGACCGACACACATTAAAAGGCCAGAAGCGTAAATCATAGGAAGGAGAAGCAAGTAACGGAGATTTCGCCGGAGAGAGAAAGAGGAAGCTCTGAACAGAGTTTGCCGCCGTTGACGACGGAGGACACGGCGGCTGGGAGACAGAGGTGGGCTTGGAGACTCACTTCGATCACTACCTCCAACACCATTACTGCCATTAGGCTGGTGGTGGATTTTGCTTTTCATTCGTCGTCACAAGAACAAAGAAAGGTTTGATTTTTAGAGAGAGAGAGAGAGAGAGAGAAAGATCTGATCTTTGGGGTTTTCTGAAAGTGAAATGTATCACAGAGATCTCATGAAGATATGTTGAGGAGGATGGATCTGTGGAAACTTCAGTACATTGATGAACATCTTTTTTGGTCTGACGGAAAACACAGTGAGATTCTTAAAGAGACGAAACATGATTACACTGAGGAGTAAGAATAAATTAGTCATTTTTAGATTTTTTCTGTTGTTGGTCCATTTCACTATTCATTTTTTTTTCTTTGTTTTTCACGTTAGTTTTGAGAGATAATTACAAAAATGTAACTTTTGACATATCGCTTTAAAAATATGTCATTCTTGAATTATTTTCTTACCAATATATTATTTATAAATCCGTTTAAAAACTTTACGTCTCAAAATTTTCAATTTTTAAAAATATTTTGATCTTTAATAAACCTTAAACCCAATAAACTAAATCCTAATATAACATAGTTAACCCAAACATAAATGATTTAAAATTTTGGTAAAAGCGATAGTTTTGAAAAGTGGCATTTTTTGAAATTTCTCTAATTAGTTTTGAAGATTTATTTTAATGAGCTGAGATTTGTAGGAAATTTTACTTTTTCTTTACTTGATGTTTTATATTTTCTTCTTTTTTAAAAATATTTTATATGGATTAATATCTTATGAATTTTTAAAATTTTATAATATTTTGAAATCTAAATCCGTATAACGAAATTACTTTTCAATGTAATATAAAATATTAAAAAAAGTTTTATATGTTTTATTTTCTGCTAAATTGTTCCCATTATTCATTATCTGAGCACTAGAAAAAATTTAGAAGTATCACATTAGTATTTTAAATAATTTCATTCGTTTTTCAGTAATTCAAACTTATGTATTCTTCGTCGATCAATCTAAAAAAATATTGGTGAATGGTTTTTGTGAAGTAACTCGATAATTTTACCGTTTTGAAAAATGATTTAGATTTCCTTCACACAATTTGAATTTTTAAATCGATCGTTTAATCATTAAATTTCTTCTTCTAATTTTTGAGTGCGTAGGTCCATATTTTTGGTTTTTTTTAACTCCCATTATTAATTAATGAAGCTGAGAAAAAGATTTTGTTTTTTTTTTAATAATATATGAGTGATTTTGGTCTGTGAGGGAAAAGTGGGCACATAATGCATATAGATCGGTGGAGAGAAAAAGGCACTATATACATACTATTATTTTTGTAATTTGTTTTCTTTATTCAGCACAAAATTTATCCCTTTTTGCTATTAGTAGGCCAAATTTATTTACATACCTACTTGGTTTTAGTAGGCTTCAGTATAAATATCAATAGAATATCATTCGGCTACCTGGACCAACAAAAATCGTGGTAAACAAGCATATCTTATACTCCCTCCATTTAAAAAAGATATATTTTTTGAGTATTTGAGTTTGTTTTATGAAGATAGATTTCTATAAAAAATTATAGTTTTTTAGAAAAAGTTTTAAATACTATTAGTTGAAATGTCTTTTTAAGGATAATAATTGTTTTTCTTAATATATATGAAAAACTCAAAAAATATATCCTCGTGAAACGGAGGAAGTATATAATTAGGGAGTTCTCTCTCCATCTAGAGTGTCCACATAGACAAAACTACTTTTAAAACTATTTAATTTTTATATTATATTCATTAAATACATGGTAAATCATATTAAGTATTTTTCCTAACTAATTAATAATTAAATTCAATTAAAAATGTGAATTACTAAGTAAAATGAATGAAAATGAAAATGAAATTTTATATATATAAGAATATTCAAGATTTTATAAGTAATAATAATATGAATTTATTTCTTATAATAAAATATATATTACACATACTACCGAAATGCTTTAGTGGATTGAAAGTGGACATGCTCTCCTTTATTCATAAAAGGATGAGGTCTAGACTGTCTGGGTGGTTCTCTAGGATGATGTCCCAAGGTGAGAAAGAGGTGTGTCTAAAAGCAGTTGCTATGGCTTTACCGGTGTTTGCTATGTCTTGTTTCAAGCTTCCAAAAACGGCATGTTCAAAAATTTCTAGTGCTATGGGAGATTTTTGGTGGAATACAAGAGAAGATAAGAAGAAGATTCACTAGGTGAGTTGGGAGAAGTTGTGCTTTTCTAAAGCTCAAGGGGGCATGGGGTTTAAAGATATTGGATGTTTTAACCAAGCTCTCTTAGGAAAGCAAGCTTGGAAACTGATACAAGATCCTCAATGCCTTCTTGCCCGTTTTCTCAAAAGTAAATACTATGAGCAGGGGTCTTTCCTTAGTGATATTAAAGGGAAAAAGCCATCTTATGGATGGAGAAGTATCTTTTTTGGTAGCAAATTACTTCAAATGGGGTTACAAAAGAAAATAGGGAATGGAAGAGATACCTTTGTTTGGTCTGAAAGATGGATTGAAGGTACGGTGATGAGACTCCCTTTGATGAGGAACCCGACTATAAACATTGACCTTAAGGTATGTGATCTCATTAACTTGAGAACAAAAACTTGGGATCCTCACATTCTTAGAGATTTGTTTTATAATGAAGACATTGAGAGAATCACTAGAATGAAGAATGTTGTTTCTAAAGATGATTTTTTAATTTGGAAGCACTCCAAGAGTGGGGAATACTCTGCAAATCTGGATATTGGTTAATCAATAGAATAAACAATTCTCAGTGCATTCAGCAGGCAGAGATGATGCCTTCGATTAATGGGTTGAAGGAGGAAATCTGGAAGTTCCAAACAAATACGAAGATAAAAGTGTTCTTGTGGAACTGTATGAGTGAAACATTGTCGGTGGTAGAGTTAATCAATAGAAGAGGCATGTCCCTAGATACTAGGTGCCAAGTATGTGGGCTTGAAGGTGAAAGTATTAACCATGTGCTCTTCTCATGTTCCTTGGCTATACAGGTTTGGGCTGCTTCAAATTTTCCTTTTCCGCCCCATGGTTTTGATGAGTAGACTTTGTACCCAAACATCTCTTATCTCCTCAAAATGAGAAGGAACTCTCTTATCCCAAAGGACCTTCGTCTAATGATCCCGTGGCTCTTGTGGTATATTTGGAAAAATAGAATGGTTGGCTTTTTGAAGGAAAAATGTTCACTGCTATTGAGATTGTGATAAAGGGAGAAGAGGAAAAAAATCAATGGTTGGAAGCTCAGATAGTGGAGCAAGTAATCCGGAAAAATGAAGAACCATTGCCAGTCTTGGATAAACCTTCTTGGAAAAAGCCTCATGTGGGTTGGGTTAAGTGCAATATTGGTTTCTCATGGTCAAAAAGGAATCATTTGTTGGGTAGTGCTTGGGTTTTAAGGGATGAGAAAGGAAAAGTTATCCTTCATAGTCGAAGATGCTTCCAAAATCAAAAAAGTCCTTAATATGCAAAGCTTTTGATTGTGATGTGGGTTGTTGAGAGTATGAGGTTCCATCATCTGAATAGGGTCGTTTTTGGACTTCAGTTCCCAGAGTTAGTGGGGGCAGTCAACAGGCCTAAAGCGTGGCCATCTTTTTGGTTTCAATCTGAGATAATTCGTGCGGCCTTAAATCAGACTGGACAATGGAAATTCTTTTTGGAGACCAATCGAGCTAATAGAGGAGCATTTCTTATTGCTCTTAGTGTGTCAAAAGAGATGAGGTTGAGTTCTTATGTCTCTAAGGGTTTACCTCTTTGGCTTACTGAGCTTTTTGTTGATGAGAGTGCCTAATCTCTTTTCTTAGCTCCTTTCGTCTATTTTTGGTGTAAATATTAGTGAAGGATTGATCTTTAGGACCCTCGTGTCTTTCACAGTGATGCCTTGAACCCATTCTCCATGGTTGGTGGTGTTTCAAGTTGCAAATGGTTGTAATTCTCTTGCTTCAATATATATGTTTTTAGATGCCAAAAAAAAAAGATAACATGTTTGCAATAAATTTTCAAGGGTAGCATATTTGAAAAAAAATATTCTCAAATGTGGTATGTTTATAATTCCCCCTTACAAATATGCCACCATTTAATTATTTTTTTCAATCATGCCACTATCATATGCACATTTGCAACCATTACATCATCTAAAAAAACACGGATTATAAAGTTTTAAAATAGATTATAAAGTTTTTAAAAATTGTATCAGGTTTTAAAAAATCTTATAAGTTGTTTTAAAATCTTATAATCTCGTTTAAAAAACCTTATTATCTGTTTTAAAACCTTATAATCGTGTTTTAAAAAAAATCTAAAAAATTTAAGTAAATAATAAAATAAACAAAGGTTTGTAAATAGTGGCACATTTGCAAACTTATTTAAACAGTGACATGATTATAAAGTGGCATGCCAAAAGTGATATATTTTGAAAATTCTTTAATTTTTTAACTAGATATTATTGGAATTTTTTTTTAAAAAAGAAGGTATTATTGAATATATGATCATGATATTTGTTATAAAACAACCGTGTCAAAATTCTACCTATTTGAAATTAGGGAAATTGGATTAAAATGACTTCTAAATTTAAATTTGTCTATTTACACCTTTTTCGACATTGCACCACAATTATCTTTTTAATATAAATAATTAGTTTTTCTTAAAAAAAAAATTTCAAACCTGTAACAAATGAAATAATAAGACTTTTTTATCAAAGGTTCACTTTTTATTTGTAACCAGTAGATTAAATTTTGGATTTCTAAATTTAATCTATTTTGTTTAGAATATACATACTATTGTCTATACATGTTCAAAAAATTTAAATAATGTAATCTACCAATTGTACATGTTTTGAAAATTTTACAATTCGTCTTTTAAACTTTGGTCTTTGTTCTAAAAATTTAGAGTACAAAAACATTTCAAACAATTTAGAAAAAAATATTAGAATACGTCATATGCACATTGGTCTATTTTCTAAAATATTGAGGGAAATACTAATATTCTAAGGCCTCGAATGGACATGTCTTATGTCTTACGTCTTTTGTTTTAAAAATAAAATCATGCCAATCAATCTTATCTTTTAAGACAAAAAGACAATATTTTAAGACAAGAGATATCAAAGAAGAGATTTTAAAAGACTCCTTATTTTAACTTTAACCAAGATTCTCTTCAGATTTTTTTTGGCCAAATCAAGTAATTATTTATTAAATCAAAACAAAATATTATTTTAAACAACTATTTTACTTTTTCACACCAAAAATTATTTTCTTCATTAAAAAGAAGCTCACTATATCTTGATATCAATTTATTTAAAGTTAGTTGATACCAAATGTTGTTTATTTACATTGATATATCTGAATTAAAATCTAATAATATCATAAATATTAATATAATTTATGTCTATGTCAAAAAAAATACAAATAATCGTTTAAAATAATTTTTTTTTATTTAATAAATTCGAAAGAAATCTTGGTAAAAGCTAGAATAAGAAATGTTTAAAATATTTTTTTTGTTATTTCTTGTTTTAAAAATGTTGTTTTTACTATTTTTTTATTTTAAAATAAGATAACAGGCTGAATTTTATAGACAAAAAGACAAACGGCATAATAAGATGTCCATTCTCTGGAGTAAGGAACAAAAATAAAATTCAGTCAATGCTTAGCCGTTAAAATAAAATGGTCCTTGAGTGTTTCTTCTTCTAGTCAATGCTTAGCCGTTAAAAAAAAAAACCTTAGCTGTTAAAAAAAATTAAAAAGCCGTTTGTTTGAGCAAACGTGGGATCCCCACTAAACCGGGGAAAGAGATCGAACCTGAATGCTCATACCTCATCTTATTCTTTTCCGTAGATTTACTAAAATACCCTCTACAATCCAAGCGATAAATGTCGACTTTTCTAAGGGTAATTAAGTCCATAAACCTTAACAACAGCTGGATGGTGATGGTGCCCACGGTAATTGATTTCCCTTAATTCAGGTATACACTTTTTCAAAACCCCACTTGCAACACATTATTATTATTATTATTTTTTTTGAAAGAATTTTAGTAAATCTACAGAAAAGAATAAGATGAGGTATGAGCAATTGAGCATTGAGCTTCGATCACTTTCCCCGTTTTAGTTGGGATCCCACGTTTGCTCAAACAAACGGCTAAGCATTTTTTAAAACATTATTATTATTCTAAGTAATACCTTAATGTTACAGTTTTTGAATAATTATCCAACTCGAGAATGTGCTACAAATATCCATGTATGCATGTTCGTCTCATGCTGATGGATTATATGCATATATGTGTGTGTATGCATAAAAAAAAACCCCTCAACTTTGATCCGTTGAGGGGTTTTTTTTTTTCCTCCTGCCGACAGTTCTTCTTCTCTCTCAAACTTTCATCGTCGATCTCTGTTTTGGCCTGTGCCGGTGGCTTTGTTAGCACCGGTGCATGTCTCTGGGTATGCATCTTTCCTTTTTTCTTCTCTTGAATAAATTTCCAGCCATCTATTGAGATTTTCCTTCCTTTGGCTTGAGATTTGGTTTGTTAGGTGAGGTTATGGGGCTGGGTTGGCTGTGATAAGGGCTTGCTTTGGTGGCTTGTAGTAAAGGTGCGGTGTATCCATCAATTCAGGATGCGCAAGTCTTTAATTCGCAAGAACCGTTCTAGTTTCAAATCCGTCTCTTTCTAGACTTTGATCCGACCCGGAACTATAGATCTCGTCGGTCGATGGTTTGGTTCTCTTGTGGTTTGGTTTTGTCTTTCTTCTTTTGATATTTCTTTTGGTTTGTGGATTGATGGGGTTTGATCTTGAGTTATGGGTTTCTCATAGAAGTGGTTTTTGAGAATCTCTCTTCGGGTGTGGTTGGTGCTAGTGTGGTATCGTGTTGTTTTTGTTTCCTTGGTGGTTGGTTGGTTGGTAATGGTTCTGACTTTGGTGCTATCATCCTTTGAATGGCTCGCCTCTTCGTCATGGTCTTCTTGGTGCTATCCGTCTCCGATCTGTGGCTTGCTCGATGATGTTTAGTTGCAGATGGTTAGCTTCGTTTATTGCTCCCTGTATCTACATGGATGATTTGATCGGAATCTGCTTATTGTTTTGGCTTCTATCGAGGTGTTGGTTACAACTATGTTTCGTTCCCGCCGTTCTATGGAAGTGTTTGGTGTACTCGTTAGTATTTCCGCCTGGCCATAGTATGAAGTCTTGCTCATGATGTTGCAGAGGTATACTTGATTCGCAATGGGAGTTTTATGGTTTTGTTTGGTTGGGTTAGTAGGCCTTGAAGTGGTGATGGCATTTCTGGGTTGGTTGGTTTGTATCGGATCATTTCTTGGATGTTTTTTGTGTGCGGTAGTCATTTGATATTGTCTCCCTTTTTTGGGCTTTGATTTTTAAATGATCTTGTGTTTGTGTTTGTCACGGCAACGGAGGGTTTAATCCCCTACCGACCTGAAAATACTTGTATCCCACCATCGAATTTATTATAATGCAATTAGATGTCAAAAAAAAAATGTGTGTTTCTGTTCTGTGTTATACTTTTGACTTCACAAGGCGTGATCATCGGGATCATTATGTGCATAACACGTGATACCGTGTCTTTTAAAGAAGTATACATATCGTCAACATCATTCATTATATTAAATTTGAATTCGGAAAATCATCATACAACACGTACATTTATTAAAAAGCACTAGATTATATATAATCGAATAATAGTAGCGTTGATTCCAGTATGACATTACCCACTTGTTTATTAGAGCTAAACCGGTTTGGTTAGTTCTATGGGTGCATGGAGATAATCGGTTGTTGATATACACGAGGAAAAGGAGGAATTTGTCATAAACCTAACCTGAAAAAGAAAAAAAAAAGAAAGACGATTCAATTAGACCTAGAGTTTTAGCCTTTAGGCATGAGAGAGAAGTAGAAAGAATGAAAAGAGATCTAGGAAAATTTTTAATGCTTTGTTGAGTTCTTTTGGAACTTGTTCTAATGTATTCTTTCTATTCTATTGGATTATTTGCTTGCGTGTTAAGCTCCAGAAGTAGCTGACTTCACATCAAAACGTGAATTATTTTCTGTGTGAAAATCTCTCTCTATCTTTGTATGCTCAATATATCGTTAGATTTTTAGGGAATCAAATAGAACTGTCAAAGTGATTTGGTGGGTATTTTAACACCCGAACCAAATCAATCAAACCCGAACCAAACCATAGCCTATGCACAAATCATTCAAACATTTTTTTCCTTAACCCGAACATAAACCACACCGAACCAATAAACCAATTTGTTTATGTAAATAGTTAAATACTATATTAATTAATATTCTCAGTCCGTAAGTTTTAAAGTAATTCCACATATGTCTGATTTCGTTTTCATTTTTCGAACACACGGATTTAAGTGGAGCGATTGGACGCTATCAACAACTACTTGGTAGAAAAACTATTTTTCAAAAAAAAAAATTATTGCTATGTAAAATTTATATGATGGAAAACTTCAGAATACTTGGATTGAAGGATATCTTAATGATAAAGATTGAGGTGGTTATTCTGATGACGAAGAGTGAAGAAGATCAGCTTGTTGATGTTTCTTCTGACTTGTCTTTCCCATTAACCATTTCATTCCTAATCCTAATAAACTCAATTTGCGACAAACGTTTTATATATCGTAAACTCTTTATTTTCCGTATAATGGTAATGTTAATTCAAATCGGACGACTGAGCTCGTAATTCTAAAACAAAAGTTGTTAATGTTATACTATTTGTAAACTCTAATCTTTCAAATTAGATAACCTATCAAGTAATCATATATATATATATATATATATTGATATAATTAATGTGGTTGATACAAAAACAAAGTTAATAAAGGCTAATATATGTGCATGCCAACGTTCAGCGTTTTTTATATAATTTGTTTTATGGTCAACCCCATATGAGCGCGGCACATTAAACTTATCTTATCAAAAACTTGCCAGCCTCACAAGCCACACTGTTAATCACGTTTTGTAATATTATTTTGTGTGGACTTGATAAATCGATTCATTAAACTATGAAAAGTCAACCACATATGGAAACAACCCAACATATAGAACAAGAAGAAACACCGTCTCGCAAGTTATATTAATCCTTTCAATTTCAAGTAGAAGTCATCTCAGGTAACGATATAATTTGGTCAAGGAACCAAAATTTACGATAAAATTAGTCCACTATAACACCGACTTGAACATTTAATTTTGAACAAAGAAATAGGCTAGAGATTGACGAAGGCGGCAAACTAACTTTTACAACTAACAATTGAATAGCCAACATAATTAGCAGTCACCAAAACTAGTTTTTAATATACAAGTTTACATCAGTGTTTTAAAACAGGGCCTAGATTGATAAAAAAAATTTCAAAATATTTGTTTCGATATAGTGAGTAAAGCAATTTTTTTATACTATTTAGAAAAATGTAAAAAACATATTCTCATTTAATGTGAAAATTAATAGATGTTATAGTATCTAAACTTATTTTTCAAGTGGCTAAATTAAAGTTAATAGGTTTAGGGAGACTAAAAATAAATATTATCAAACCTAAATGGTATTTATTTACATAATAATATGTAATTATTCTATTAAAAATCCCCCAAGACGCCCAATATAGCTCGTTTTAGAACACTATTGTAAAATATCAATAAGTTATTGCCAATTCAAAACTAATAAAAAGAATGTATTTGTTCATGTATTTTATAGACTACTCTATATCCTAATGCCAATTTCTTATTCCGAACATAAAATTATAATATATGGATCGATTTAGATAGAATATATATACAAAAGATTCGGAGTATAGAAAATTTCTCTTCGGATTTGGGAATAGTGCTTTAATTTTGTATAGAGGAGGTGTAATTGGGATAATATGCTTGAAGCATGTGATTCAAAGTTTACTTTTTATGAGAAGCACACAAAGAAAAATAAATATTTCGAGTGAGGGTGCCTTCAAGTGTGTAGGGCATTATATCATATGCCCTAAATGCACCTGTCCATTTCTTTAATTCCTCTTTAGTTTTCACCAACCAACCTTGGATCGTTAGTCTTTGCCTATCTATTGGATGTATCAATCATCTTTCTATACAGCTGGTTCTAATTACTACAAGTACAATAACCATATGTCGACACCAACACTATAACAATATATCTGAGTAAAGAACATTTTTTATACACAAGTGTTTTTTGGTAAATCCAAGAAATAGCTACGAAATATCGCTAAGTTATATCCCACTATAATATTTTTTTCTATGAATCACTCATGGCATTATATATTTTACAACTATTCATTTTGGCTGGTTTGTGCTTTCGGTTATTGATCGACGGGATACCATATCGTTAGTCACCATCAATAATGTTTGCTACACTTCTATATACTGGGGACATGCATACTCCATTATCAGCCACCACTAACGATTATGAATATTAAAACTAGTTTTGAATCAAATTTTCACTATTCCATTGTTAGGTACTTAGGTCTAAAGCATACGAATTTCGTTATTTAAATCTTTTCTCCACCCATAAAATATGAGTTTTCGGTCCACAGGCCCATAAAGTTTTTGCTCGGGTCTAAACATATGTAAATTACTATTTCCTCCATAGTGAGCATTCTTTTTGATAAACAAACCCAAGATTAGTATTCGACCATACCATATATATCTTTTTTTTTGTCGACCATACCATATTTCTAAATCTAACTAGGGTGTTGTTCGTTTTTGTACTTTTTGTTGATTTGGAATTCCTAGAAGGTTTTAGAAATCCGTAAGTTTTCCTTCATATTTGATTCTGTTTTTGCGCATCAGAAACAGCATGTGTAAATAATCCAAAACTTTTTAAAGATCAATTATCATGAAGAAAATAAACAAGAAATTTCATTAAGCAAGTCAAATAAATTGACTTAAGACGGTAAGAGCAAGGTGAAAGTTAAAAGTTAAAACTAACAACATCAACTGAATGAAAATTCTTTTGTTGATGACAAGTGGAAGCTGATGTACAAAAAACAGAAACCTATACTTAAGATTGAAGTATTTACACATGCCAATTCGTTAAAAAAGCTTTGGCCCTGCCACTAGTTTTATGCTCATTGTTGACATACATACCAAGACTGGTACATATATACAATGCTATTAGTGCCTTTAGTGGTAATATATATATATATATATATATATATATATATACACAATTCAGTTAGTGAAAACAACAGTCACGTATTCTAAAGAAGAAGAAACAAAAAAAATGTTGAAATGACAAAGCATAAATTTAACGTTTTCATAACAAAATACAAAGTTGGATTCAGATTACAATTTATTTACATAATGAATCACGAATTTTGGATTCGAGAACAGAGACATAACGATCAAGAACAGAAATCACAGCTTCAAATTCGGACACTTGTTTCTCGATTGCGTCCATCTGTCCGACGAATTCATCCAAACCACCACTTTTAGATTTCATCTGCTCTGCGTAAACTCTAAGCCCAGATGCCACGTCACCTAAATCATCGTATTCTGAAGCAACTCTCAGATTCATCTTCTCCAATAGATCGAGTTGATTGTTCGTTCCCTAATGACTCCACCAGAGTCAAATTTCAGATCGGAGAAACAAAATATAAATAATTTTCAAGGTTTTTTATTTCTGACCTGGAGCTCGGATTTCACCATGGAAGATACACTTGTGAAGAGATTTTGTAGCGAATCAGCTAAATCATCCGCCATAGATTAGAAGACCCTTCTTCTCGCCGCGACAACAATCGAAGACAGGTTCTCTGGTTCATGTGTTGTTTGCGTTGTTGTCTACACAATCTTCTAGTTGGGCCCAGCTTTGTCAAGATAACGGCCCACTAAGATAGAAGTTTGCTACTATGATATTTTGTGAAATCTTTCTAATATGCTTTAACTTTTTTTTTTTAATTTTCTTTTTTGCCAAAGGAAGCATCATCTTAGGTTATCATTTTGTAACTCCTAACATTTCATTATATGATATTAACATTCTTAGCAAAAAAAAAGAAAGAAAGAGAAACTCTTCATGACTACTGAATGGATTCTCTTGAACCGTTACAATTTAAATTTTGAGTTATTATGTCATATTCCAAAAACATCACTAACAATTCCGTCAAATTCTACAAATTTAGTCGATTCAACTGGACTATTTAAATTTATAATATATATATATATATATATATTTTTTTTTTTAATTTGATGTAGAATGTCACGAAAATCTTGCCGTCAATTTGTCAACCTTGATAAAAAGAAAGTTTGAAAGAGAATCTTGAAGCATTGCGATGGATGAATTTGTAAAGCAAGTCCAACTCTTAGAAACCTTACATCTTTCCCACCTGCCGATAATAACTTTGAATGCCAACAACACTATACTGTATATTGTTTAATTTTGATATCTTTGTACTTTGTAATATATAGACAGAGCCTTTTGACCAAAATACTAGGACAAAAAATGATTATGCATAAAGTGGTTAGTTCAACCACTTTTGTTGGAGTATGGTCTCTATGTCAACATTATCCAACAAGTATCAAAATATGAACAAGGCCTATAAACACAGTAACCACAACAGATATCACAAATTAAAAAGTAACAAAGTAACAAATATTCACGTTGATGCATATTCTCTCCGCAACCTCACCGTGGTCCCGACACTTCCTGAGACGCCATGTAAGAAGCCGAGTGCCTAGAGCCGCCGCTATTAGAGCTCTCTCGCCGGTGGAAAACCATATTTTCATACTCCCCATTTTGCCCTTGAACCATCGACGACTCCGCAAACCTAAGCCCATAAAACCTCAAGAAATTCAACGACTCCATCCTCGGATTCCCTAACGGTATACTCCCTTCGAACATCCCTACAACCGCCGCCATCGTCGGCCGCAACGCCGGCTCCTCGTGAACGCAACACAACGCTATCCGAACCAACTTCCCCACCTCCTCCCTCGTCACCCGACTCTCCAGCCTCGGATCCGCTAGCTCCATGTACCTCCCTTGTTCATGCATATCCAATGCGTACAACGGGAAGTAAACCAAAGCAGAATTCGTGGTCGTTGTCGACGAGCTGTTGTTCTGATTCTGATTATTCTCCTCTGTTACGCTGTTGCTCCGCGACCGGAACGAGCAGTTTTTCCGACCGCTCACTATCTCCAACAACACCATTCCGTAGCTGTACACGTCAGCTTTCTCCGATATTGCGGTGTTTGTAATCCACTCGGGGGCTAAATACCCTCGAGTACCTCTCATCGTCGTGAATAGACTCGACTCCTCTTGACTCAGAAGTTTCGATAACCCGAAATCAGATATCTTTGGCTGGAAATGATCATGTAGTAAAATATTCTCTGGCTTCACGTCGCAGTGTATGATCTTCTGCTCACATCCACTGTGGAGATAAGCGAGCCCTCGAGCTGTTCCGAGCGCAATATCGAACCTTTCTTGCCATTCAAGAACTGGACCGTTCACGTTGAACAGAGTTTTTTCTAAAGACCCATGGTTCATGTATTCGTACACTAAGAGTAATTGCCTCCCACGAGCGCAGAAGCCTCGAAGTTTCACAAGATTCGTGTGTCGGATATTTCCAATTATCGCGATTTCCGTGCAAAACTCTTGTCTACCGTGAAGCCCATGGTTTGTGATTTTCTTGACCGCTACGAGTGTTTCGTCCCGGAGGGTTCCTTTGAAGACTTCCCCGAATCCGCCGCATCCTATCTGCAACTTGAAATTATCGGTCGCTTGTTCCAACTCTTCGAATTCAAACTTCTGAGGTAAACCAGGGATGTGGAACGATCCTAAATCTCCTGACTCGAACGAGCTCAGTCTGGTTGCTTGCTTCTCACGGATGCTACCATATCTCATGACCGCGCATTTTCGCCACCAAAGAAACCCTATTGTGATCAGAAGTAGGAAGCCAGAGCAAGGTAAGAGCACAAGCGCGATCAAAGGGAAATTAGTTCCTCGGTTTTCGTTATCCCGAGTTTGACCGTTCGTTTTTTTTTTAGATAACTTGACGTATCCGATGAGATCTTGATTGTCTGGTGAGTTTTTAACTAGAGTCAAAGAACCAAACGAGTCCTTTACCATATAACAAGACCTAGACGTGTTCTCATAGAAAACACCAAAGCAAGAGCAATTCTTAGTGCAGAGATCGTGACAAGTGGATAAATCGATACCGTGTTCGACAGGATCTGAGAATTGAGTAGAAAAGTATGACACACCAGAGCCAAGTTGGAGGTAGGTCACGTTGCTTGCTTCACAAGAAACAGGTAAACTCAATGACCGACTAACCGGAACACATGTTTTCTGGTCCGCGACTGGCTGCATCTCAACTGGACAAGAACAGCTCTTGTTTACCGAATCGTTTTCAAGATGACAAAGCCCGAGCTTACCGCAAACAAACGGAATCTGACATGAATCCATAGGACCGGAGAATTCGGTCACTAGTTCCTTGCCTGAGAATCTACTAATAACGAATTTACCCGAGTAATCCATTTTCGCAAAACGGAAATCCGTCGAAGACGGAAGAGCCACGCGGATTATCACCGCGGTTCCGTTCCGTCCCATTAAAGCTAAACCAGTCGTTGTGACCGTTAGATATTCAACCAAAAAATTCGAATCGACGTTAGCTTGTGTATGCATCCTTAACTTCCAATAACTCTGTCCTTTCCACTGCATCAAACCATCGGAATCGGTAACCAAGAACTTATAATCACCGGTCGAGAAATCGTACCGAGAGACCGATCCGGATAGAGACATCCCGAGCGGAAGTGTTTGTCCGAGCACGATCGTGTCGGTCGGATTTTTGAAACTTTCCCAAAGAGAAGCGTTGAAGCGATCGAGGAGAAGAAGATTTCCGTCGTCGGTTAAACGAAGGGAGTTAACCGGAGAAGCTAAAACCGGCGTTGACCAAATGGGTATTTGACCTTTACCGTCTTCGACGACGGAGATTCCTTGCGGAGAAAGATTCATTTTACCAGAGCTTGAAACAGGGAAATCGCGATTGGAGGACCAGATTGTTGAACCGGAATCGATATGGACAACGGAGAAGTAAAAACCGGAAGAGGAATCGCCGACCGGATTGAATAAACCGGCTTTGAATATTGAAGTACGGGATAAAAGGAAAGCTCCATCGAAACTGTCTATAAATCTGAAGTGAGAAGCTGTGAAATTAGGGTAGACAAATTCTGTTAAAGAAGCACATGAAACAGAGACAAAGAGAAGATCGAGACCAAGGAGGAACAACAATAAAAATGCCGATCTCATCGAGGACCTCTCTGTTTTTTTTCCAAATATTATTACAGGAATTGGATCATCGGAGAAGAATCTGAGTTCGTGTTGTTGTAGTTTGAGAATCTCTTCTTCTTTTTTTTGTGTGTTCTGAGATGATGAAGTTTGACCAGAAACTGTCTCTCTCTTCCTCTGCGAGGCAATAGCATTATTGGTGTGGTGGCCATTACCACATTAAATTTGTTATTTTATTATATAAAGTTTGATGCGTCTACATAATAATTAACAAGATCGCGATACGTATTAAATCGATCCATCCGAGATTTTGACACGTGTAAATCATTACAAATTTTCGTAACAAGCTAACATATTTATTATACCACGCTAACTAGATTATTACATAGTATTTATTTATTTAATAGATTTATATCAATCAAACAAAAATATAATACTCAATTAAAATTGTGTGATGATAAAATGTCTACGTAACTAAGTAACACATTATCAATTTTCTTAACAAGGTAACATATTTATTATATCATATATGTATTTAGATTTAGCTATAACTTTATATTTAACATGGTAACTAAATTATTGCATAGTATTTTTTAATTTAACATATTTATATTAGTCAAACAAAAACATGATAATTTAAAATTGGTGTGATAATAATTTGTTTAATATGATACAAAAAAATAACTTCTTATTAAAATACTTATCATGCTAATCCAATAAATTTAGCATGTTTAAAATTTTGTTTTCCCCTGAACACATAATAGTCACTGCTTCATTCGTTTTGTAGCAAGTTAATAAATTACAATTAACTTTCCTACTTTTTCACTTCAAACCTAAATATCACCGTCTTCGACTTCCGTAGCCACCTCCCAATCTCTTTCCACCATAGCCATCTCCAGGACCTGCAAATTCACATAGCACAAAATTAACACAATGAAAATCGTATTAGTTAATCATTCCTTTGTAAACCTAAACTAAAGAAATTGTATAACATATTTCAACAATAAAGATTAACTACACTAAAGAAACGAGCCATTGAACACCATAACCAACGAAACCCATAATCGCCGCCGCGAAAAGAACCGTCCATAGAGGGAAATACAAGAGTGCTAATCCCGATGACCAACCGAAATTTTTGCCGAGATCCGAAGCGACGGCTAATAGTTCAATTGAACATGCGAAATCCCTAGAACTGATTTCAAAACCGACGAATACGTCGAGGAATCAAAATTTGTACTGGTGAAAGCTTGAATCCAGCTCGTCGCAACTAGAATCATCCATTTTCTCGATTGTCCCGCCGTCTTGGTAAATCTCCGACGTCGGTTCCCGAATCTGCGGAGATTATGAGGATTTGATGTGTTTGTTTGTGTAAGCGAGCTTCGCTAGTTATACAAGAGGAAGAAGACGAGAAAAGAGCAAACATGGAAGAAGATCTCTCATGTTTTTGTAAAATAATCTCAGAAGAATAGAGGAAGAAGAGAGAGAGAAGGAGGAGAGAAAGAAAGATTAAAGATGAAGAGAAAGAGAGAGAAGGGGTAAAATAGGATTAATAAAAAATTGAACTGACACAAAACAGTGTTTTGTTCGTGGCTTAAGGACATGTACAATGGTGACACCGAATGGTCTAAAGAGGTGTTCTTATAATATAAAAGTATTAAAATTTGAGCAAAATGAAGAAAAAGAGTGTTTTTGTGGGGTATATTGAAATATAAAATTTGAGTAAAAGGAAGAAAGAGAATGTTTTTGTGAATAAAATTAGATATTTTGGAGAGAGAGGATCTAATATTGGATCTTTTGGAGAGAGTGTTTAAAAGAAAAAGATAGTGTTTAAATATAAAATTAATAAAAGTTGAGTAAAAAGATGAAAAAGAAGGTATAAAGTTGAGTAAAAGGAAAAAAGAGGGTGTGTTTTAATAATTTAAAAATGACATTAGACCCTTAAGGGTCACCATTGTACATGGCCTAAATATGGTCCAATTAGTGGATCTAAATTCTCTAAAAGAAACCAACACATTAGGAGTTTACCGAAAGATAAATGTTATGTTATTATTATAACTAGGTGAATGCCCGCGCATAGGCGCGGATTTTATGTCTTATAAATGTTCATGAACTTTAAATTTTAGGGCTCAAAATTGTATGAAAACTCAAAGATCTCATGAATCATGATCGTTATATAGTCTATATTATAAAAATTATAACAGGATCAAACAAATCAAATTGTAAGATGAATGATTATTTAGTTTGGTAAACCTTATCATGTCGATAGAAAATGTAAATATGTAGAATAAGAATGGAAGTTGGATGTAATCATTTAACTGAACTAATGTAGAGGATGTATACAATCATAACAGAACTTACGGTCTGAGGTTTCATCAAATGGCTCCATCGTAAGGAGCTTTTCCAGGGAATCTAATGACATGGGAGCTAAAAGGAGTTGATCCTAGGACGAATGAATACTTCAGAAGTGAGCTTACGATGTATTGTCCCCCAAAAATCATTTAACTTGAAACTATGTCTTCAAACTTCAATATAAAAGTCCAATAATAATTGTTCTTATAGCAAACTATTTTAACGTCTTTATTATTGTCTTTTGACTTCGTCTCTGAGATGTCCTCCCCTCAATTTTGAGAAATTCCTAAAGAAGAAATTTTTGAGTGACATTTAATCACCAATCGATTCAAATTCCACTTCACCAATCACGGGAGTTGCATATATTCTCCATGAAAACTTTTAAGAAAGAAGAATAATGTGGTGAAGACCACAATTTTATCGTACCTTGAAAAGACAAGGAGTGAGAGCGCTAAACATATCCTCTTTTAATTCAGATTATCTAAAACTGAAGAGTGATTTCTTCACGCCTACTGAAGAAAGATATTCCCTTGCATCTTTAGGAATCAAGTATCCCTTATAAACACTAAGCGGGGATCAAATACCTACCATTTAAAAGAAAGAATCAATTAGGACTAAGGGAGTCGGAGCAAGAATGTTGCTTACTTCCACATCTGAAGTGGACGGTGATCCTCTTATACACAGAATATTCTAAGGAGAAAGATGTTCATCGATGTCCGAACTTGAGCTTGACAATCACTCAAATCCTTAAAAATTCCAATAGCGTCACCCATACAAACAAGGATAAACAAGGTCTTCTCTTAATCCGCAACAGAAATAGCGCTTTACATCTTTTGATCTTGAGGAATTAAAATAAGACAGTGCGAGTGAACTCAAACTCTGCTGGCTATAAACAATGCAACATGCACGCTTCACATCTTTGTTATACCAGCTTTTGATCTGGAGGAATGAAAATGAGCCATATACAGTTTGAATGAACTCAAACCTGCACGCTATAAACAAGATTTTGAAGGCATATAAAAGCAATGATTCTACGAAATGTGGGAACTGACATAACTGGATCTCTTAAACAGTCCCAATGAAATGTATGAATGCGCTTGAGACACGTAGTTCATGACAATGTAGTTACCAATCCAATCCTTTGATTTAAAAAATATTGACTCAACATTTATTAAAGTGAAGGAATTGATATTTAAAAAGTTCACATAAAATGAGTTTGCCCCAAAATTTTAGAAAATATGTACACAAATTATGCAAGATGCGCTGAGGGAAGAGTCTAGTAACTAACCTTTTCTAAAGAACTTGAAGATGCATGCCTCAAATATCGCATTCGGAGCATAAGTGTAAAAAAACCTCCCTTGATAGTGCTTAGTACTAGCACAAGACCGTACAACCCCGAGAAACCCGAAATAAACAAAAGACTCTCTAAGTATGATGAAGAAATATGGAAGGACTTTTAGAGAATACTTGAAAGACTCTTAGAGAAATTTAGAGAACTTATGAACTTGAACACTCTTTGTTTGAACTTATTCTTTATTCACTTGTTCAACTTTCTTATGTTCTTGTATATTGTATGTTTTACAAATGAGAGGGTGAGGAGTTATTTATAGCCTCCCAAAGATCTCTCTCTAAATTTCTAGATTATTCTACTAACCTCCTTACTTACTAAATATTTTACAAGTCTCTAATTTTCTACAACATCTAGACATCTCTACAACATCTAGATTATTTATCCTACAATTATCTAGATTGTTCTACATTCTTATCTAGATAATAAACTAAAAGAATTCTCTAGAATCTCAAAGGAGGTGATGAGATTATATGATGTTTCTAGAAAATTCTAAACTCTTCATTAAGCTAAACCAAAATCAAGTTTAATTTCAATACTCCCCCTTAAACTTGATTTTGTCAACCATCCCGAGCTTCAAACGAAGTAACTCAAACTGTCCCTTCGGTAATGACTTGGTGAAGATATCTGCAACATTGTCCTCACTTCGAACTTCCAAAGCTTCGATTGTCCCATCAAGCATCTTTTCTCTTATGAAGTGATGTTCCAGCTCAATATGCTTCGTCCTTGCATGAAACACTGGATTATTAGCCAACTTGATAGCACTTTGATTATCTCCATAGATTGCAGCCGCTTTATTGATTGGCTCGAACAAATCTTCAAGAAGCCTACGAAGCCATATACATTCTTGAGCTGCGAGAGTCGAAGCTTTATACTCTGCTTCAGTGGTAGACAGCGACACTGTTGGTTGCTTCTTGCTGCACCACAAAACACTGGCCAAATCAAGTAATTATTTATTAAATCAAAACAAAATATTATTTTAAACAACTATTTTACTTTTTCACACCAAAAATTATTTTCTTCATTAAAAAGAAGCTCACTATATCTTGATATCAATTTATTTAAAGTTAGTTGATACCAAATGTTGTTTATTTACATTGATATATCTGAATTAAAATCTAATAATATCATAAATATTAATATAATTTATGTCTCCACATAAGAACACATACCCCGAAGTTGACTTCCGGTCATCTAGATCTCCACCAAAGTCAGCATCTGTGAAACCATGAAGGGAAACCTTGGCATTGTACTTGTACACCAAACCCATGCCAAGAGTTGTTTTCACATACTTCAAAATCTTTTTAGCTGCCTCGAGATGTGGCTTCCTTGGTGCCTGCATAAACCGACTTACAAGACTTACCGCGAAGGCAATATCAGGTCTTGTAATGGTTAAGTATAAGAGACTTCCCACAAGAGAGCGATAAGGTCGAGGATCGGGTAGTAAGGACCCTTCATCACGCCTAAGCTTCATGTTCACATCCATAGGAGTAGTACGCATCTTTCCTTCGTGTACTCCAAACTTATCAACAATCCTTCTTGCATAACTTTGCTGGCCGATGAATATTCCATCCTTAATCCTTTCAACTTCCAAACCAAGGAAGTTATTCAACTCACCCAACTTCTTCATCTCAAACCTTATCGACATATCCTCTTGTAGACGAGCAATTTCTGCCTCATCATTCCCCGTAATTATCATGTCATCTACATAAAGTAGAACTACCACATGGACTCCTCCATTTTTCTTCAAGAAGAGACTCGGATCAGAATTCGATGGCACATACCCGCAAAACTGAAGAAACTGAGCAAGCTTTCCATACCAGGCTCGTGGAGCTTGGTTTAACCCATAAAGAGCCTTCTTAAGCTTGCACACATAATCAGGATGCTCTCGTGATTTGAAACCAAGTGGTTGCTCCATAAAAATATTCTTATCAAGCTCACCGTATAAAAAAGCATTCTTCACGTCCAATTGCCATAACTTTCAACCAAAACTTGCAGCTAAGGATAAGAGAGAGCGTACCGTTGTCATCTTAGCCACTGGACTGAAAGTCTCATCATAATCTTCTCCATATTTCGGAGAGAACCCTCGAGCAACCAACCTTGCCTTATATCTGTCAATGCTTCCATTGGTCTTTCGCTTAATTCGATACACCCTTTTGCAAGAAGCAGGTTGGACATCCTTGGGCTTTGGAACCAAATCCCAAGTTTCATTCTTCATAAGAGCATCCATTTCCTCCTTCATTGCGGTCTCCCACTCACAAACTCTTTTTGCTTTATCATATGATGATGGCTCCTCTTCATCTAATGGAGCTGCAAAATAGCATGAGTAAGTATTGATAAATTCTTCATCCCTGAACCGAGCAGGCCTGATAATGTTCTTCTTTGGTCTTTGATTTACCAAAGAACCATTATCTTGATTCTTCTCTTGGTTACTGCTCCCCCTTTCACCTTGTGTCTCTGTTCTCGGACATTCACCCTCAGTTAGTACTTCAAGAACTGGTTCATCGATCTTAAAAGAACCATCACCTTCTTTCTCAACCAAGACTTGAGGTGGCCCATAGTATGAAGAGACTTCGTCAAAGACAACATCACGAGACACAACATACTTGTGTGTCTCAGGATCCATACACCTCCATCTCTTTCTTTGTTCATCATAGCCGACAAAGATGCACTTCTTCGCCTTTGCCTCCAATTTTGTTCTCTGAGAGTTAAACACATGAACGTAGCAGACTGACCCAAATATCCTGAGATGTTTCACCGTTAGCTTCTTCTTGTGAACCATCTCATAAGGAGACTTCATATTGTTCGGACTGAGTGGCATTCGGTTGATGACATACGCTGCACATCTCATGCCTTCTGCCCATAAAGCTTTAGGCAAGTTTTTCCCATGTAACCAGCTTCTACATGTCTCGCTTAGATGTCTGATCTTTCTCTCTGCTACTCCATTTTGTTGAGGTGTATATGGACATGTAAACTCTCTCTTGATGCCATGGTCTCGACAAACAGAGAGAAACTCCTTTAACATAAACTCCCCTCCATTATCCGTCCTTAGAGTCTTTATTTTCCGACCCAACTCGCCTTCCACAGTAACCTTGAATTCTTGAAACCTGGAAAATACTTCCGATTTTTCTTTCACAAAGTATACCCAGGTGTATCGTGAAAAATCATCAACGAACAACAACATGTAGCGAAACCCGGAATAGGAGGATGTTCTTGTTGGACCCATCAAATCACTATGGATCCTCTCTAACGGAGCACTACACCGTGAAGTAGAGTTTTCAAATGGAAGTCTGTGTGATTTTCCATATTGACATCCTTCACAAAGCTTTCCTTCATCTTGAATCTTCAACTTAGGGAGTCCATTTACCAAATCCTTATTCACCATGACTTTCAGCTTATACATATTTATATGACCAAGTCGAGCATGCCATATATATGCATTGTCATTGGCACTCATCTTCTCCACATAAGTGTTTGAGGCCGATAAGATATATAAATCTTTAACTGTGCTCCAGTGTGAACCACATCCGCCTTTACCTCTTTAATGTTCTTTAAGAACTTAACGTCTCTTGGGCCAAATAGAACGTAGTTACCCGAGTCTACCACATTCACCACAGAAAGAAGGTTCTTCTTAACTCCAGGAACATGGTACACGTTCTTGAGTGTGATTGAACTTCCATCATCTCCTTTAGTGACAACAATACCTTTCTTTTCAACTCGGTGGACTGAATTATCCGCGGTAATAATGGCATCTTTCCCATCATTATTCTGAAGACTAGAAAATAACTTCTCATCTCTGGTGATGTGATGGCTACAACCCGAATCCACTATCCAATTATTTTCAAAAGTTTTAGTTGTGGATGTACCTGAAGATGCAACCTCCACCGTGAAACACTTTCCTCATTCTTCGTCTTCAGTGTGACCTTTTGATTCCGCCATATTTGTTTCCTTCAACTTGACTCGGCAATCCTTTTTAAAATGCCCAAGTTTCCCACACCGGTAGCACTTGAATCGCTTCTTATCTCCCATGGACGATCTTTCTCTTCCATGATTATCCTTATGTTTAGCTTTGAAGCTCTGTTGTCTCCGAGCTACAAAAACACTTCCTGAGTCATCGTGGACTTTAACACCCGCCATTTGCATGACTAAGGATTCTTGCGAAGCTAATAAATTTTCAAACTCCTCCAAGGAAGGTTGTGTAGGCCATCCTTGAACCGAAGTCACAAACGGTGTATACTCAAATCGTAGACCTCGAATAATAGACCGTTTTAACCTCGCCTCCGAGATTGACTCCTCCGGATTAAGAGAATTAATCTTAGAGCAAAAGTTCTTTACCTTAATGAAGAACTCTGAGATTGTAGACTCCCCCTGCTTCGCATTCGCCAGCTCATTCTCTAACAACTGTAGTCGAGCTTCATTCTTCTTGTTGAACAATTGATCTAGCGCCCGCCAAATAGAACTAGCAGATTTGCACCTTGAGACATGCTCAAATACTCCCGAGGATATTAACCTCTTTAAAGCAAACTCCGCCTTGGCATTCTTCCGTGTCCATTCTTTTGTCGCTTCCGCTGTCGCATCAGCTCCCCTTGGTGGTATTGTGCTACTACCGCCGACGACATCCCATAAGTTCTCACTGACCAAGTATGACTCCATACATGACTTCCATAACCGGTAGTTAGATTGGTTTAGGATCTCCATTCCCAATCCAACAACACGACCCGTTGATTCCATACTTAGAGTAAACCCGAGCTCTCTAATACCCTATCTTGATGAGCACAATTAGAATGGCTCTGATACCATGTAAAGAAACCTCCCTTGATAGTGCTTAGCACTAGCCCAAGACCGTACAACCCCGAAAAACCCGAAATAAATAAAAGACCCTCTTAGTATGATGAAGAAATATGGAAGGACTTTTAGAGAATACTTGAAAGACTCTTAGAGAAATTTAGAGAACTTATGAACTTGAACACTCTTTGTTTGAACTTATTCTTTATTCACTTGTTCAACTTTCTTATGTTCTTGTATATTGTATGTTTTACAAATGAGAGGATGAGGAGGTATTTATAGCCTCCCAAAGATCTCTCCCTAAATTTCTAGATTATTCTACTAACCTCCTTACTTACTAAATATTTTACAAGTCTCTAGAATTTTCTACATCATCTAGACATCTCTACAACATCTAGATTATTTATCCTACAATTATCTAGATTGTTCTACATTCATATCTAGATAATAAACTAAAAGAATTCTCTAGAATCTCAAAGGAGGTGATGAGATTATATGATGTTTCTAGAAAATTCTAAACTCTTCATTAAGCTAAACCAAAATCAAGTTTAATTTCAATAATAAGAAGCAAATCACACAAAGTACATCATTGTCATGAACACATGTGCCATCTCTGCTTGATCGTCTTGCCTAAAAATTAGTGACATTACATTAGTGACATGCAGGCCACTGGCATCACCTGAAAAGATTGATAAGCACGCCAAATTAGCACATTCGCAAGAAACAAGAAAGCATAAAAGCGCAAGTTAGGGCAAGCCAGTTCTTCTCCACCAAGACTTCTCTAGTCCTTCTCGGCATCAACAAACAAGTCTCTTATATTCTTTTCTGAGTCATTGACAAATTTACTTAGTACCTCAGGACCATTCACAATCAATTATGTCAAGAGATGAGAAAACTGAAACTTTAATAGCAAATTGTATACTTATTGAACAATGCGAGACTGCCTCAAGGGGTCTAGATGAGTGAAAATCTTAGTTTACTAAGTAAAAGAAAGAATGAAATTAGCGACTATACAACCTCTTGAGTTCTCACACTTTCCTTCATGAGATAAGAAGATTAGAAAATATACCTTTGATTCCTTTCCTTTCAGCATTTTTCCGATTTGGTGTGCCATCTAGGTCTTGTCGATACCCCTAGGTCCAACAAGAAGCATCCATTTAACATGCATACCCCGAAGTCTGCAAGATCAAAAAAGAGAAAACTTTAAGAATATGCACAAAATAACGTTTCAACATCCGCTTGAAGAATGAAGAATCACAGAACCTGTTCCGAATCACGATCTTGTAGTCCCTCACAAAAAGTTGATATGAGAAGCGAATGCTCTTCGAAATATATCAAGAAACTCTGATTTTAAGCCACCAAGTGACTAAAGGTTAAACTCATTTTTCTTTAAATATTTTGCTAGTGCCAGGGTCTCGGTGGTTGATAACCTGTATACGGAGTTCCACAAATCAGGTTTAAAAGGATGATAAAGTGATTAAACAACACAAGTCGTACCAAGAGAGTTGATCAAAAGCCAGATCTTTATGCCATTTTCATTATATGTTTTGAATAGAAAATATTTATCTTTACAAATATAGATCATCTCTCTTCTGATACCATCAAACTTGTATTCACCCTCTAAAACACAGTTCGGTAGACTTTTGTTTGATCCGCGTAACAAAACTTGATTTCTCCGGTAACAAAACTTGATTTCACCGGTAAGATAATCGGCAACGGAAGAGCCAAAGACCAACACCAAAGAGTAATATATAGAAATGAGACCATAAATTGAAAAACGAATGTTGAAAAGGAATCCGTATCATACTGAGGCTACCTGGGAATTGGAAGGAGCAGAAGAAAAGGCAGCCGATACTCATTGGGATGTCGAAGGTTTTGAACGTTCACGGTTCAAACAGAGAAGACGTATGGTTTTGAAATAATTTTAATTTTTAGTGCGTTGCTGAATAAATTGGAAAATGACAGGTGTTAATTTTGGCTTGCTTATGTGTCAACACATAGAGAGAGCCCACCTTCTTTTATATAGTAGATTTAAATATCTCATATGACTTTACTTATATTTGTTTTGTTCAAAATTAAGGTAATTGGTGTTGTGATTATTATTATTCGCATTTCTATGGTATTGGGGAAAGATGAGACGCGATGACAAATGTTGCAATGACGGAGGGAGATTTTACTGATATTTGAAGTTAGGCGTATTGTGCATATATGTCTTTTAGAATTTGTCGTTTTATGTGTAAGGAGTACTGTGCCGACTACGAATGACCACATCCTCCATACCGAAAATATATGCAATTAAAAATGTCTCGCGCGAGAAGTATATTGCAGATAGCGGTTGTGAAAGTCGATGTAGTGAGCTTCAACCATGTATAATACATATTTTGCTCTAATATTGGCTTGTACATTGCCCCTTGATATATCATGGTTTTTACCCAGTTTAGACCATGATATAAGTCCTATATCTAAAATCTTTTGGTGCTTTCCAGTTAGTTTTTAGAGTCTTTACATGTACTAGACGTTTGGAGCATAAAATATGTTTACTGGGAGTTTTGGAGCATTGCTGAATGAAGTGGCAAAGATTGAAGCAAAAAATCGAAAATCTAAGTTGGTGTCGATCGACACCCTGTTCGATCAAGGAAAAAGCCCGATTGTGAAGAAGTCCGTTCGAAGCCCACTTTTATGTTTATGACGGTTTAGGAACCTTATAAATACGTTTTCGCAGCCATTGTTTAGGCTTATACTTTATTTTACTTAGTTTAAGAGATATCTATTTTTAATAAGAATGATTTATTCTTTGATTATGTCTGAGTAATTTCTCTGTTAGGTTTAGGGTTATTCAAAGGTGTTTGATGTTTTGCTAGATCTGATTTTAATTGCATACGATAAAATCTTTAGAATGTTCTTCATCTTGACTTAAGTTTATTGCTGATTTTAGATTCATGACTTGAAATCTGATTTAGGGTTAATTAATAGAAACGACAGTTTTCTTGATTACCTGATCTAGTCTTCGATAAGCAAAATTTCTTTTCGCAAAGAAATTTGGTTTAGGGTTTTGTGAACAATTGAACTTGAACTTTAATGCTTGTTTAGATTGTTAGGATTTGCAAAGAAATTTGGTCTTCTAGAATTTAAGCATAGATAATCTCTGCAGCGAAAGTTGATTGATTTTATATTCGTGTTCATGTTCAGGACCTGTGCATCATAATCCTATCTTTTCTTTATATCTGTATATCTGATTCACCTGAGTTTTCTTGTGCCTAGCGTTTCTCTTTATTGATTTTCACAACCGTTTACTTGCTTTGTTTACTTTCATTCATACCATCCTACTTTGCATAATCTGAGCATTTAGATCTACTGTGTTTCATTGATTCCCTGTGGATTTCGATACCTTAAATACTGCAATTGATCTCTTAATTTGAGAGAGTAGCTTAAGGTTAATTTGAGCATATCAAATTTTGGCGCCGTTGCCGGGGAATCAATGCCATTAGATTTATTTTATTAGGATTTTGTCTAAGTATTTTTTTTTTTTTTGTTTTGCTTGCTAGTTTCGTGTGTCTCTTTTTGTTTGGAGTTTCAAGTACATGCCTAATACTAGGAACAACAAGGACGAAGAGCTAGTGGGTTTCAATCTCGACGAGTTAGCACGTTTGGAACGTGAGAACAGGAGAGCAGTCCGAAAAGAAAGGATGGCTGAAATACCACCCATCATATTAGCTCCGGGAGATGATGGAGTTCTGCGTGATTCGGCAGGGCTAAAGTATAATGCGCAAGGACAGAGGATCAATGACGATGGAACAGTGATCGTCGAAGAAAATCTGGCGATTCAAGCAGATGGTGTCGCCCGAAGCTAACAACCTGTCGAGCGAGACGTTGGAATTGCAGGTGATGATCGACACCACCCCCTGGGTGTCGATCGACACCCGGTCTAGAATCCACCAGATTTGATGAGGAACGATGCAAACGCTGCGCGAGGGAAAACGCTTGCGGATTACAATCGTCCAGATCAGTGCTACATGAATCGGGCTGCGATTTAACCACCTGTTTTTACAGAGGAATGACTTTGAGCTGAAGCCTGCTTACTTCAGTTTAGTAGCACAGAACCCTTACCATGGTCTTCCTCACGAGCATCCTATGGACCACATCGGGAACTTCGAGGAGTTAGCTTCCATCATCAAGGCGAATGGAGTGTCCAGCGATTATATTTTCTGCAAGCTATTTCCATACTCTCTTAGTAGAGATGCTTCTTACTGGCTAAAGCAGCTTGAGCCAGGATCTCTGACTACTTAGGAGGACACCAAGAACGCGTTCCTGAATAACTTCTTCGATGATGCAAGGTTTAAAGATTTGAGGACGAAGATCACTTCATTCAAGCAGGGCCCGACAGAAGCATTCAGAGCTGCGTGGATGCATCTAAAGTCCTATCAGAGAGATTGTCTACACCATGGCTTCACTGATGTTCAGTTGCTAGGCATCTTCTACAGAGGAGTAGATTGGAGGTATTAGATGGCATTGGATGCTGCGAGTAATGGTAATTTCAACACCAATTACCCAGATAATGCAGTCATTCTTATCGAGAACTTGACTTCTAGCAACAACACGAAGAATGCCGATTTTGAAAGGAAGCGAAGCTCGATTCTATGCGTAGTATCCTTGTGGGAAAGAAGATAGTACAATTTGCTCAGGAAGTTGAAACTGTAGAAATTGTGAACTACATCAATGGTTCAGGATTTCAGAAATACGGAAATCAGCAAGGCTATCTGAAGCCCTTCCAGAGCAACAAATACAATTGGAACTATGGTTCCTCATCTTGTTAGAAGCCTCCTGAGCAGGACAATGAAGTAAAGTCTATGCTAGAGCGGATCTTAGAGGGATAACAGAAGATGACTATGAGCTTCAACGGGAAGATGGATGCGATGTATTCTGATTTGGATGGGAAGATTTCTGCATTGAGCACGCATGTGAAGAAGCTAGATGTCCATGTCGCTCAAAATGCCAGTTCTATCAAGAGACAAAAGGGTTATCTTTCTGCGAAGACTGATGCTAACCCAAGTAGTGCTTGCAATGCTGTTTTAGCTACTCAGGAGGACTATTTCGATGAGTTTGAGGCAATTTTTGGGTCTGCAGAGCCAGTGTCGATCGACATTACAACTGAGCATCGATCGACACTCGAAGAATTAGTCGATTCAGGTATTGAAGAGATGGTGTCAATCGACACTACCTCTGGTATCGATCGACACCCCATCCAGACTTGTGCATAAATTGCAAAATCGTCAGTTACTTCAGTGGAGAATGTCTACAAGCCAAAAGTTCTATTCCCTAGAGCTAGAAGGTCAAAGCAGGAGGTCGAAGAAGCTTTATGCAAGCGGATGATTGATAAGGTCATGGTTGAGATGCCTTTGGTCGATGCAGTAAAGCTATCGCCTGCGATAAGGAGATACGTCAACAGGCTGGTAGCTAATGGAGTTAGTCCAGAGGAACGAGAATTGCTTACTAGAGATATCCGAGCAATTCTTCTGAACACAACTCCGGTGCCGAAAAAGAAGAAAAAGGATGATTCAGAGCAGAACCCCTATGAAGCTTCCAGATCCAGGAAACTTTGTACTTCATTGTTCAATCTCGACAGGGCAGTTTCCTCATTCTCTTTATGATTTGGGGTCTGGTATTAACTTGATGCCATTATTTGTTGCTATTGATCTTGGGATGACTGATTTCAGGGCAACCAGAATGTCTCTTCTATTAGCCGATCGGTCCAGAAGATTTCCAAAAGGAATTCTAGAAGATGTTCCAATCTGGATTCATGACTGCATTTTTCCTGCGGATTTTGTGGTTTTAGAGTATGATGATGAACCTGAAGATCCTTTGATCTTGGGAAGATCGTTCTTAGCTACTGCTGGTGCTCAGATAGATGTGAGGAAAGGGAAGATTAAGCTGGATCTTGGTGATATTGTCATGGAATTTGACATGGAGAACACAAGGAGAAGATCCACCATTGATGGTCAAACTTTCTCTGTGGAAATTTTAGAGGATGAAGCTTCAATCCAGGAGTTAGAATCCGGTCCTTCATCTGTTGCTGAACAGATAATTCCACAATTCCCCGCCCATGACCCTCCCAACGAAGAAAGGTATGCACTTCCTGAACTTATTTCTCACTCTCTCTTGATTTAAATCATGGTTTAAAACTTCAAATGGTTGTTACGCGCTCATACAAGCAACGAGTTCCTCAAATGCTTGGTTTTTCTTTTGATGATTTTGCAGGAATTCCGAAGGAGCATAAAAGGACTTCAAAGCCTTTTGTGAAAATGCGCATCATCATTCCTCAAGAGCTGAAAGAGAAGGGAGATGGAGTTATCCAGGAGATGGTGCAGAAAACGCAGAAACTTTTTCCTGGAATCATTCCATGGAAGAGTGCAGATCCTCCCGATATCTAGTTCCTTAAAATAGTCAAGCTAACGGACTGAAAGCAAGTGCTTAGTGGGAGGCAACCCACTTGTGAGTCTACTAACTTTTAACTTTGATTTTTGTTTTCTTTTTCAATTTTATGTTTGGTGTTGTTTTTGGTTTTGATTTTTAGGATACAAAAATGTGAGGATGATCTTCAGATGCCTCTGTCGAGTGACACGTGCTATTCGTCGCTCGACACTTGCAAAAATTCCTTGGTGTCGATCGACACAATGGACTGTGTCGATCTACACCCTCTTGAGGTTACGTTTTTCTTTTCAAAATTTCAATTCCTTTTGTTTTCTATCTATTTTATTCACCAATCTCGGATTTAATAACACTGGGGACAGTGTTGTTTAAGTCTGGGGGAGGTAGCTGCTAACTATATTTTCTATTTTGAGTTTTTATGAGTCAATTTTTCAAATTTTCGGGTCAAAAACTCCTTTTTCACTTGCTTTGAACAACACTCAAGGACCATTTCCAATGCAAGTTGGTTGGTTTTACTGAGGTGGGTAACTGGAAGTAGATCGGTTTAACAGAGAGAATTCAGATTTCTGGAGAATGCCAGAAAGACGTTGCAGACCCCGCCCTTAATCAACTCTAATCTATTGTCTTGGCCGTTGGAAATCGCAAGACTTGATTCAGCCTCGAAACACTTAAAAGCGAGGACGGACCGCTCTTGAAACTTCTTCCCAAATGACGAATACAACTGTCTTAGATCAAAAAGAAAAAGCCTCATGACCCTGTTTCCACAAGAACACTAGTAGTGGGCGCTGATCTAGTGAAGTCATAGAGATGCCAAGGATCTAATAAAAAAGTCTACAGAAAAGTGCTAGTTCAAAATCAGAAAAATCCTGAACCAAAAAGTTTAAAAATGGGCAATGCATCTCCATGATATCCTTAATTGGATACAATTTCAGAGGGAAGAGAGAGGGTGAAACGCAAGAAAGTGTTCAAGGAAGCAAAAGAATCTAGAAGGTCCAGCGATCGATGTTCCCTCGATGAGACCGCACTTAATAACTAAAGGGGTTTGCGACTAAAAGTTTGAGATTCTCTAAGGGGTTTGAAATCAATCTGGAGGACTGCTATACTTCTAGTGAAACATCGAAGTATCACCGGATTAGCTTTGCAAAGATATGTGGTTCCTAAAGGAATGAGAACATTTGTTTTGCTTAGGGACAAGCAAAAAGCTAAGTCTGGGGAAGTTGATATAGCATGGTTTTTACCCAGTTTAGACCATGATATAAATCCTATATCTAGAGTCTTTTGGTGCTTTCCAGTTGGTTTTTAGAGTCTTTAAAGGTACTAGACGTTTGGAGCATAAAAGATGTTTACTGGGAGTTTTGGAGCATTGCTGAACGAAGTGGCAAAGATTGAAGCGAAGAATCAGAAATCTAAGCTGGTGTCAATCGACACCATCTATGGGTGTCGATCGACACCCTGTTCGATCAAGAAAAAAGCCCGATTGCGAAGAAGTCCGTTCGAAGCCCAAAAATCCCAGATGTTTACTTTTATGTTTATGACGGTTTATGAACCTTATAAATACGTTTTCGCAGCCATTGTTTAGGCTTATGCTTTATTTTACTTAGTTTAAGAGATATCTATTTTTAATAAGAATGATTTCTTCTTTGATTATGTCTGAGTAATTTCTCTGTTAGGTTTAGGGTTATTCAAAGGTGTGATGTTTTGCTAAATCTGATTTTAATTGCATACGATAATATCTTTAGAATGTTCTTCATCTTGACTTAAGTTTATTGCTGATTTTAGATTCATGACCTGAAATCTGATTTAGGGTTAATTAATAGAAACGACAGTTTTGTTGATTACCTGATCTAGTCTTCGATAAACAAAATTTCTTTTCGCAACGAAATTTGGTTTAGGGTTTTTGTGAACAATTGAACTTGAACTTTAATGCTTGTTTAGATTGTTGGGATTCGCAAAGAAATTTGGTCTTCTAGAATTTAAGCATAGATAATCTCTGCAGCGAAAGTTGATTGATTTATATTCGTGTTCATGTTCAGGAACTGTGCATCATAATCCTATCTTTTATTTATATCTGCATATCTGATTCACCTGAGATTTTCCTGTGCCTAGCGTTTCTCTTTTTTGATTTTCACAACCGTTTACTTGCTTTGTTTACTTTCATTCATATCATCTTACTTAGCATAATCTGAGCATTTAAATCTACTGTGTTTCATTGATTCCCTGTGGATTTCGATACCTTAAATACTGCAATTGATCTCTTAATTTGAGAGAATAGCTTAAGGTTAATTTGAGCATATCACCCCTTCCCGTGTATGCACCTTTATTTCTATTTTTTCAAACACATCAACATATATACAACATAAAATATATGACGATGGTTCCTACAAATGAATTGTATAAATAATTAAAGCTTACTCGAATACACTCATTATGAAAACAATAAAAAAGACTCTAAATGGCATCGTAGGTCGTGTGTGCCTGTTAATGACAAAACAATACTAACATTGCACTCTAGTTGAAAACACTAGCATAGTAACATTACATTCTAATGAAAAATTCAAAACATACATCATTCAAAATAAAATTAGAACTAGTTACCCTCCTCATAAACAAAAGCGAGTGACGCGAGAATGGCAAATGCGGCAACCATTCGCTCAACTACTAGGATCCTAAGACCCATGTTGAAGTTTGTAGTGTACTCAACTAAAATCAGGATGAAAGACGATGCCACTTGCAGCATAATAGCTACAAATGTAGGTAGTGTTGTTATTGGAGGCGAATCCGCTAGAATCATCCAACGTAACTTTACGAGTATTACACGAGAAATGTTTTCCAGTTATAGTTTTTCAAAAAACGTTACAACCAGGGGCGGAGGAAGGTGGAGAGGAGGGTGGTCAGGTGACTCCCACTACTTTTATAAATTTTACATTGTACTCTAGTGCATTCTTTCATACTTGGATGATTTGGTTGAATGTTAGAGATGTAGACCTCCTTGCTACAGGTTCAAACCTTGCCATTGCACTCTTTGATATTAAATTTTCAGTCGTTTGTTGTTTTTTAGTGTTGACATGTTTGCACAATTATTTTAAACAATATTTGTTTACTTTTGTTAGTTTGTATAGTTTTAAAGGAATCTTCTTTCCTTCTTTATTTTTTCCTTCTTAAAACAATATAATATTACGATTTAATAGTTGCTTCGAGGATCTCTGCCTTTCTTTTTTTTATGATTATTAACTATCATTTAATATAGATACTAAATACTAAAATAATTATATAATCTTTTGAAAGAAATATATAAACGTTAGAAAACATAACAGAAATAGAAAAATAATGAGACTACTCCTATATCATAATATAAGTTTAGTTCTAATTTTATTTATAAAAATTAATAACTATAATTTATTTATATATATATATATGTATTGACTCCAGTAAAATTTATTTTTGGCTCCACCACTGGTTACAACAATCTATTTTATATTTGTGATCATTTTGGAACATCATTTCAAAACATGTTAAAATTCTTGTTTATATTTTTCTTTTAAATGCTTTTATATCATTATTATTTATTTAGGCTTTGTATGTTATGTGTTGAATCAAACCATGTTTTTTTTCTTTTTAAACAAACGTATATCATTTATATTTTTCTCTGTCTTAATTAGAGTTGGTTAAGATTTACCGAAACATTTGAGTTGTTTGGTTGATGTCATTCTTTGTTTTGTTTTTGTTTTGCTTGTGGTTTGAGTATTGCTTCTGTTTTGAGTATTGCTATTGTTGATACGATTTTGTGATTTTATTTGTGTGAAAGATCCCTTAACCTTTGATCATTAATACTCTGATATTATGTTTAAATAAACAAAATATTTGGTTTAGTTTTCACTAAACAGCCATAATCATTTTTCCCTGTGTAAGAAAGAAAATAAACTTGAAGTAAAAGAAAAGAGAAAAAGGAGATTTGAGAAATCTCGTGTGGATTTTATCAAAAAAAAAAGAAGAAGGAGATTTATTAATTGGATGATTTAAGAATCTGTTCTTCTATTCAAATGTTTCCCCCCCAATTAACCCAAAACTGTGTGGCCAAATTGATGACAGAATCTATAAGACAACTGTAATTGTGTGGCCAAAGTGATGACAGAATCTATAAGACAACTGTAATTAATCATACCACCACCAAGTGGTAGTTCGAGATGGTGGTCATAATACTTCAGGGTGAAAAATGTTCAAGATAGAAATTAGGGAAATTGTCTAGATTAGCTAAAAAAATCGCTAATACCGACAAGTACACATATAAAACTAGTTAAAATTTTTAGTTTGATAAGACGTACTATGAGATATGATAGATATGATTGAGATATGTTAATATTCGATTACTTTGATTTAGGGATTTCATGTAATTAGATGATTCTAGATTAGTCTACTTCTCTGTATAAATAATCTCTTGTATCAACTTTTAGAAAAATAACAATAATACATTTCATACTCTATATGGTATCAGAGCAATATCAAACCTAAATTTTCTTTTACACCTTTAAGCCACCTCTCTCCATGGCATCCTCTGCTTCTCCCTCAAACACCAACGAAACAATTCCGATCAACATTGAAACCATACTCAATATCAATATGTCGAGCATCACCAAACTCACGAGCACCAATTTCCTTATGTGGAGTCTCCAAGTTCAAGCTTTCCTCGATGGTCATGGTCTCTCTGACCATCTTGATGGATCTACCATGATTCCGGCTGCAACGATCACCACCAACAACGTCCTTACCCCGAATCCAGTGTTCATTAAATGGACCCGACAAGATTGTCTCATTTACAGTGCTCTACTTGGCTCGATTTCAACATCACTACAACCGGTTGTCTCTCGTACAACCTCTGCTTCTCAAATCTGGGACAAACTTACATCGACGCATGCTAACCCGAGCCGCGGACATCTCCGACAATTTCGAGATCAATTAAAAGCTGTCACCAAAGGATCAAAAACCATTGATGACTATCTTCAAGGCATCACAACTCGGCTTGACCAATTGGCTATACTCGGAAAACCCATGGACCACGAAGATGCCGTGGATATCATTCTCCTCGGTCTCCCCGAAGAATACAAGCAAGTCGTAGACCAAATTGAAGGTAAAGATACACCACCATCACTTACCGAAATTCATGAACGTCTCTTGAACCAGGAAGCCAAAATTCTGTCCAAGAACTCAAGTGACAACAACAATTCGTTCCCTGTTTCGGCTAACAATGTTCAACATCGACACAACAACAACAAGAACTCAACTAATCCTCGCTACACACCACGCTATGACAACAACAATATGCATCCATATTCACAACACAACAACAATAACCCACGTGCTCCAAAGCCTTACCAAGGTCGATGCCAAATCTGCAACATGCAGGGTCATAGTGCTCGGCGTTGCCCACAATTTCAACCTGCGTAAACGACGCCGCAATACCAACCTCGGACAAGTCCGTTCAAACCTTGGCAGCCTCGCACCAACCTTGCTGCTTCGACATTGATGATCCGAACGCGTGGCTCCTTGACTCTGGTGCGACGCATCATATCACATCCGACCTCAACAATTTATCGCTTCATCACCCATACAACGGTGGAGACGATGTTACTCTAGCTGATGGCTCAACCATCCCTATCACACATACGGGTTCTAAACTTTTACCATCTCAAACTCGTACTTTACTGCTTGATAAGATGCTTTGCGTTCCTGATATACACAAAAACTTAGTCTCTGTGTATCGGTTGTGTAACGCTAATGGTGTTTCTGTCGAATTCTTTCCTGCCTCGTTTCAGGTGAAGGATCTCAGTACGGGGGTCCTATTGCTCCAAGGCCGAACTAGAAATGAGCTCTATGGGTGGCCGATGAAGAATACAAAAGCACATGCCTTGTTTTCCGCTAGCGGCTCCAAACCAAACTTGTCATCATGGCATTCAAGATTGGGTCATCCCTCTTCTTCCATTTTAAAAACCATTGTTTCTTCTTTTTCACTCCCTGTTTCAAACTCCATTCATAAACATTTATCATGTTCTGAATGCTCAATCAATAAAAGCCACAAGCTTCCTTTTTCACAAACCTCATTTATTTCAAACCGTCCCCTTGAGTATGTGTTTACCGATGTGTGGAGCTCCCCGATTCTATCCACCGATAATTACCGATATTATCTTGTTCTTGTGGATCACTTTACCCATTATACTTGGCTATATCCTCTTAAAAAGAAATCCGATGTCAAAGATACGTTCGTAGCATTTAAAGGGCTTGTTGAAAACCGCTTTCAAACTCGGATTGGAACACTATTCTCGGATAATGGTGGGGAATTTATAGCACTCCGGGCATTCCTCTCACTCCATGGAATTTCACACCTCACTTCCCCTCCTCACACTCCGGAACATAATGGAATTTCAGAGAGGAAGCATCGACATATTGTCGAAATGGGACTAACGCTCATGTCTACTGCCGGGGTCCCTAAAACTTATTGGCCATATGCGTTTGCCGCCGCGGTCTACTTGATAAACCGCATGCCAACACTGACTCTATCGCTACTCTCTCCGTTTGAGAAACTATTTCAAGCCAAACCGAATTATGAGAAACTCCGTATATTTGGATGCTTGTGTTTCCCATGGTTAAGACCCTCCAACAACAACAAGTTGGAGGATCGTTCTCAACGGTGTGTCTTTCTTGGCTATTCATTGTCCCAAAGTGCCTATTATTGTCTTCATATACCAACGGGACGCTTGTATTCATCACGACATGTTCAATTCCATGAAGAGATATTCCCGTTTCGAGACACTCCAATACTCAAAGCTTCTGAACCGACCGAAACAACCTCACCAATGTCAACTCCATCAGCTGTCTCAGTTCCCGTGACTCTCCTACCACCAATCACGAGCAATAGACCCCCGCCACTGGATCTTTACCAACCGCAACAGTCAACGCCGACATCACAAGCTCAGGTATCAAATCCTAACACTTCCTCTTCTTCTACTTCTCAATCAACATCTGAGCCCACTGCTCCTTATAATGAGCCGCATCCCACGGCCCAGACAATCCCATCTTCTCTTGAGCCCACTGCTCCACAAGAAAATGAGTTGCATCCCTCAACTCAGCCTGAACCACTTATAATCAATCCCAATCCCAACCAAGCCAGTCCAACAAACCCCACTACAACCGCCACTACCGGAAAACGATCCCAAAACACCAATAAACCACTTACTAACCCAGCTCCAAATCTCCATAAAATGAATACCAGATCCAAAAACAAGATCACCAAGCCCAATAAGAAGTACGGTTTTACAGTTGCAGGCCCACAAAGTACAGAACCGACATCCATACATCAAGCTTTAAAAGATGAACAATGGAGACGAGCATGTTCTGCAGAGTTTGATGCTCACGCAATCAACCAAACATGGAACTTAGTTCCTCCTAGTCCTAATCAAAATCTCGTCGGCTACCGTTGGGTTTTTACCAAGAAGTTTTTGTCAACCGGAGCTCTTGAACGTTACAAAGCTCGTCTCGTCGCCAAAGGTTTCTATCAACGATATAATATAGACTATGCCAAAAATTTTAGTCCCTTCATCAAGTCCACCACAATTCGTCTAGTTCTTGACATCGCCACCACAAAATCATGGCCCATTAAGCAGCTGGATATCAACAACGCCTTTCTTCAAGGAGAGTTCACCGAAGAAGTTTACATGATACAACCCCCTGGTTTCATTGACCGCGACAAACCGACTCATGTGTGTCGTCTCAAGAAACCTATTTACGGGCTTAAACAAGCTCCACGGGCCTGGTACATGTCACTAAAACAACACCTTCTTGATATTGGTTTCACAAATTCACTTGTAGATGCTTCCCTTTTTGTTCACAACAACAATGGCAACGTCACCTATGTCCTTGTATATGTGGATGACATTTTGGTTACCGGGAACAACAGCTCCGTCATCACCACCGTTCTTGAGTCCTTTGCCAACCGATTTTCCATCAAAGAACCCGCTGATCTTCACTATTTTCTTCGCATTGAATGTACTCGCAATTCAAAAGGCCTTCACTTGATGCAACGTAAGTACGTTACTGATCTTCTAACAAAGTACAACATGCTCGATGCTAAACCAGTAACAACACCACTACCTTCTTCTCCAAAACTATCACTTCATGATGGATCCCCACCAACAGATGCCTCTCAATATCGCTCGGTAGTAGGCAGTCTCCAATACCTCGCATTTACGCGTCCTGACATCTCCTATGCCGTCAATCGCCTCTCACAATTCATGCATAAGCCCACCCATGATCATTGGCAAGCGGCTAAGCGTGTACTACGCTATCTTGCTGGAACCATTTTTCATGGGATACAACTTTACGTCTCTTCTCCATTAACGGTCCATGCCTTCTCGGACGCGGATTGGGCTGGCGATCCTGATGACTTCGTCTCGACAAATGGGTACATTATATACTTGGGCATGAATCCAATCGCGTGGTCATCCAAGAAACAACGTGGTGTTGCTCGCTCGTCAACCGAAGCTGAATATAGAGCCGTTGCAAACACTGCCTCCGAGGTTCGTTGGCTATGCTCTTTACTCTTTGAGTTGCACATTGACTTACCGGCTGCCCCCGTAATTTATTATGATAATATTGATGCAACTTACCTGTGTGCAAACCCGGTCTTTCACTCGAGAATGAAACATATTGCGCTTGACTACCACTTTGTCCGTAATCAAATTCAAACTGGAATGCTTCGTGTATCGCATGTCTCTACACATGATCAACTTGCAGATACAATGACCAAACCACTCCCAAGATCAAGCTTCCATAACGCGTGTGTCAAGATTGGAGTCACACCTACCCCTCCATCTTGAGGGGGCGTATGAGATATGATAGATATGATTGAGATATGTTAATATTCGAATACTTTGATTTAGGGATTTCATGTAATTAGATGATTCTAGATTAGTCTACTTCTCTGTATAAATAACCTCTTGTATCAACTTTTAGAAAAATAACAATAATACATTTCATACTCTATACGTACTTCACACTATTTGAAAAGAAAGAGTTCACTTGTTCACACACATATAAAACACAAATGTAAAGAGATATATAAATCCACAATAGATGACCAATTTCAATCAGTAGAAACTTCGTTCGTCATTGCCTCAGTTGGAGACATTTGTTCTCTGTCCCTCATCTTTCCCCAAAGCACCATGAAAATGCTAGTGATAATGATCGCATCACCAATTACCATGATTTTTAAGCAAAAAAATACAAGTCAAGTCATATGAGAGATTATACTTGTATATTATGATAACAGAACAATTACATTTCGATAACCTTCTTAGGTATATTTCTTCAGCCACAGCTACTGAGCTGATAATGGCGGTACTAATCAGTGGACTAAACATGCTCCAAACACACAGCTTTTTATTTTTTCCAACCATCTTATGATTATGATAATTTCAAGGCCCCATACAAATGAAAAAAAATATTTTTCAATTCTAAAACTTTATATATCAAATGATTATGATAAATCACAAATCTACATGTTATAATTGGGTAATCATAAATTTCTTTAGAAACAAAGCTAGATTCCGCACTAAGAATTTATATGTGATTTCGGGTCAGAAACTTTTGTCCTAAGAAATGTCTATAGATCTAACAAAGATCGAGACCAAGATAATGGAAAATGGATTTATATTGATATTCGATCAAGTATACAAATAACTTTAGCTGGAACAAGTGATGATGAGCTAAAGTGTGATTCGGTGTCCAACGTATGGAAAAAATTAGCCATTTCGGCTCTAGAACTAGCTATTTATACTTGCTCGAGCTGAACGGTTCAGCTCCGCGAATACCTCCTCGTCACCGGAGATCTCGGGCACGTTCTGGTGTATCCTCCAGAAATGTCGGGATCTCTTCGTTAACCATTGAGCGGTGCTGACTTGGTCGTGTCTTTCCTGAGCTGCTTGGTCAGCGGTTCTTCTATCCTGGAGGTCAACGAATCCGTTCAATTAAGTTCAGCCCTGCCGAGGGGTACGCTAGTCTTTTACTATTATTAGAGTGGTATTGGGCCTAAGGCCCAATACTAGATATGATCAAGTCTGATTATATCCTAAACTTAATGGGCCGTATTTCTAATGGTGAAATCCAGCTCCAACAGTTGCCCCCAACCCATTAATTACTCGATGAGGAGAATGAATGAACGGTTACTTCTTTAAGGCATAAAAAGGGATCTTCCCTAGGTGAAATCATAATTATTTTCACCGAATCTTTGGATCGTGTGGCTCTGAGGCTTTTATTCTCCCATATCTAACGGTTAAAAAAATTGCAAAGGTCAAATCTTTCCCTTCGGGACAACTATGCTGGATTGGCTGCTGCCTTTGGAGATGTAAGTTATTCCTTCCTTCAAAACTTGTTCCTTTTTTTTACCTTATGCTTTTGATTTTGGTAATCTGTTTGGGTGATGATGGATCTGTTTTGACATATCGCCAACGCCCTCCTTTCTTTTATGGCAGAAGCAGAGAGTAGAATTGGTTCTGCCGCTCGCCAATCCAAATTGGATGCCTTGACTTCTCTATCTAATAACCAGAGGGCTTACATTGTTGAGCTGGAAGCAGCTCATCATGAAGAGGCTGCGATAATGCATATTCTAGAGGCTACGAGTATGAGGCAGGATGAGCGTTTTGTGAATTTTACCACGGCGTCGAAGGAGCTGGTGGAAAGCCTGAGGAAGGAGAATAAGCTGCTGGTGGCCAACAGGGAGAGGATGGTTGCGCATGAAGTCAAAGCGGCTCTGCAATTTAATGGTCCCCATGAGCGGGACGTGGTGTCCACCGTACTATCCATAGTGGGCAGGCAGGAGGAAGTAACTCGAGCTAGAATCGAGCTGGATGCGGCTAGGGCTTAGTCGGAATGCTCTAAATTTCATCAGTTGGGGAGACATCGATCGAGGCAGAGCTGGCGGACAGTCGGGAGTGTGAGAAACTTTGTTCGACCCTTTTGACAGAGGCCATGGCTAAGAGGGCTGCTGTGAATGTTGAGAAATCTTCGGTTGTACCAGATGGGGGATCGACTCCTCGGCGGGCGGACAGTTGCCCTTAGAAAAACTTTTTTTTTTACTTTTCTTAAGTTTTAATTTTCGTTATGTAAAGACTCTTACTGTTGCCCAAGTGGGCCTTTTTATGTTAAGTAATTTCTTTAAGTCGAGTAAGTCTTGTCGTGGCTGAGGCGGCGATGTCACCGGGACCTTAGCCAAGCTAATCTAAAAAGCATTTGGGGCGTTGAGCTGACTCGCTTGATTGTTCCTTGAAATGGTGAAATATGATTGCTAGAATCATCGATTTGAGATTCGTTGTAGCGATGCAGAGTGTTTTTAGGTCGGCCGACGCTTGATCATATCGGAGTTTGGGCCCTGAGATATTCTGAATCCTAAGTGTTTTTGCTGATCCGACTTGGAGATCGACTTCGATTGTAAAGATTTGATTTCACCGTAGGAACTTTCAGCTCGGATGGTGGTTAGGTCCATCGTATGGTAACTGGACCAGGTTAACGTGATTTGTTTGAGGTGGCTGAACTCGAGGGGCGAGCTGCCTATGTATCCATTAAGGGGATCAAGCCATTACGTAGTTCGATTATTGGATAGGAAATTAGTGATGGAATTTTTTGAAGTTCATGGCGTTTCATGTCCTCTTCACTGGTTTTCCATTATGGAGGTTTGCTGGCATGTAGACGCCGAGGCGTACTTCGGTGGTGACATGGTAGGGGCCTTCCCAATTGATCCCTAGTTTTCCAGCACTAGTGTCCATTGTGTTTTGCTGACTTTTCAGAGGACTAGTTTGCCTTTTCTGAACCGTCGGATTTTGACTCTGGATTTGTAGTACCTAGTTGCTTCTTGCTGGTAATTATGTATCCTCACTAAGGCAAGGTCACGGCGTTCTTCTCTTACTTCCAGGGCATCTCAGAGCTTTCTTTTGTTCAGCTCCTCGTTCGAGGGGCATGTTTCCCTTCGGAGGCTTGGTACCGCTGTTTCAGCTGGGACCATTGCTTCTGTTCTGTAGACTAGGGAAAAAGGTGTTTCAGAAGTGGCTTTTTTGGGAGTGGTACATAGTGCCCAGAGCACTCCCTGTAACTCCTCGCTCTATTTCTCCTTTTTGGAGTTGAGGCGTTTCTTGAGGATGTCGAGTAGGGTTTTGTTGGCTACTTTGGCCTGGCTGTTCTTTTGAGGATACCTTGGGGTCAAATATGTCAACCGAATTTGCCATTTGCAGCAGAAGTTTTAGAATATAGCTAAGGTGAACTTGGTGTCGTTGTCGGTTACTATTTTGTATGGCCGTCTGTGGTGGCAGATGACGTTCTTCCATATGAAATCCCTGACTTGTTCTGAATGTATTTGCTGGTAGGTTGCCGCTTCTATCCATTAGGTGAAGTAATCTGTCAGGACCAGCATGTATTCGAGTCGTTTTGGTCCTGATTTAATCATGGGTCCGATTATGTCCATCGACCACCGCATGAACTGGTACGGGCTAGATATGGAGGAGTGCTGCTCTGCTGGTTTATGCAGGATTGGTGTATGTTTTTGGCATTTTTCGCATTTGGCCGCGAACGTCGCGCAGTCTTGAAACATTGTTTTCCAGAAGTATCCCTGTTTGCTGATTTCGAGAGCCAGTGCTCGTGCTCCGGAATGGTTGCCGCAGGACCCATTGTGGAGCTTTGATATGACCTGTGGATTTCGTCTCCATGGATGCAGTTAAAGCAGGCTCCGGAGGTGCTGCGTTTGTATAGTTTCCCATCGATGATGTAGAAACGGGTGCTCTTGGCTTTGAGTTTTCTTGTTTTGCTTCTGCGGGGTAGGGATGTCTTGTAGATGATGTATTATAGGATTGAGATTCTCCAATCAAGGTGTTCCGGCATGCGGTGGATCTCATCGAGCTGTTCTGCTTCTTGAGAATTGCTCAGTTCTTTGGGATCAGGCTCGTCGTGCGATTTCTCATCTGGTTTGTCAGTATCCATTGGTTGCTCATCTTGTGGCTGGCTTGACATAGCTTGTGAGCCAAACCCGAGGTGCGAGTCTTGAGTCATTTGTATTATTACGACGGCGTTTATCCCTGCCTTTGGAGCTAGGTGAATGCTCGGTTTCTATATTCCTTCTACCAGGATTATTCTTTTGACCATAGGGTTTGAGGTCGATGCCATGACTGCTAAGGCATCTACGGGGGTGTTTTTGCCTCGCGGTATACGTGTTAGCTCGAATTTGTCGAACTGTTGGGTCAACTCGCGGGTGATCTTCAGGTATGCGCCCATTCGGTCATCTTTGGCTTATTATTCTCCATGGAATTGACTGGTGACTAGCTGGGAATGGTTAAACGCGCTCAACTCTCTAGCTCCGATCCCGAGAGCAAGTCTCAGTCCGGCTTGGAGGGCCTCGTACTCCGTTTCATTTCTTGAAGCTAGGAATCCTAATTGTTGGGGGCGGTTTTCACCCACTCAACATTAACATTCAAAGATGAACGGTTACGGAAAATAACCCTCCGAACTCCCAATTGGCCTAGCGGAACAGCACCTAGGTCTTCACATAAGGAAAAGCAAGTGGCCATGGAAGGTGGCTGGGCAAGGCATAGGACCACACAAGACTTCGCGAGAGAAAACGGGTTCGGCCTCGCGGCCGACCATGACCTCGGCCTCGCGGCCGATCACAGCCTCACGGCCGATCACAGCCTCGCGGCCGATCACAGCCTCACGGCCGATCACAACCTCGGCCCATCAAGCGAGCACGACCTCGGCCCGGTGGCCGACCACAGGCTCGGTCTCACAGGTGACCATGGTCTCGGCCCAGCGACCGATCATAGCCTCGGCCCAGTAACTGACTGCATCCTCTCTCTGAACGCTAATCACATCCTTGGCCCAACAACATAGAGGTAGCCTGAAGCTCGGTCCGGACACGAAGCCCTCATTAGTGTAACCGACTCTGTGAAGACTTAGGAGGTTGTGCCGACTTAAGAACCTATATATGTTTCTTTGTACAAACCCTAAAGGGTATTGGCAAATTCATTCACAATCTTGTACTCAAACTTGATACAGCAATAACAAAGCTCTTATTCATCTCTTGTAACCTTAGCTACCCTAGAAATCTCTACTTCCTCTTGAAACCCTTACAAATCTAATTGTGCTAGCTTAGGCTCCCACAATTTGGCGCCGACTAAGGGGACAAAAAAGCTAGGTTTCGCAACACCATCAAGATGTGTGGCAGCAATAGCGCAAGCAGCGAAGGATCCTCGTCTCACAGGAAAAGCGAGGAAAAGGAGAACTCCGTGGAGAACGCCGCACCTCGCACCACTAACAATCCAGCGGATATCACGGAGATCAAGCAGATGCTTGAGACGCTCATGAAGAAATCACAGGATCAGGAGAAGAATCTCGAGGCTACGACGAGCGAGCTACAAGCGCTCAAGAGAAAGAAGTGCAAGAGGTCCTGTGTCCGTCCCGCACGTCTCAGCTTTAGCACGCATCGATCCAGTCGAAGGGTTCGGCACGAGGAGCTGCCGGTTCGGACCGATCTCATGGGCCCAGAAAACTTACCTCCACCACCGCCTCGTCGGGAATCTGATGAGACTCCCGAGCGTGTGGTGGAAGAATCTGACGAAGATCTACCCCCTCGAAGGGGAGCCCGAACCTACACGGCTGCTGGCGACACTAGGGCTGATGGAGAAGGAGATCCCTCCATCGCTGAGTTCTATAGAAGGGAGCAGGAGCGCAGAGCCCCCCAAAGCTCCCGCTATGAAGAAGTGGCTATGCTGAAAGCCCTGTTAGACCAGGTCGTCTCTGACCTGAGAACTACCAAGCTGCAGATGTACCAAAGCACGGGAATGGCTCCTGGGGTTGCTTACGTGCTGGAGAAGGCACGAAACACCCCTTTTGCTGAGAGCATCTCAGGGGCCAAGTTCTCCGATCCACGAAGAATCAAGCTTGCAAGCTATGAAGGAACCTCTGACCCCGCGGATCATCTAATGGAGTTCGAGGTAGCCCTAGGAAGGGAAAATTTTAGGGAAGCCGAGAAGGACGTCGGTTACTGCAGGCTGTTCGTGGAAAACCTCAAGGGGCCATCCCTTCAGTGGTTCTACAAGCTGGAGAAGAATTCGATCCACAACTTCCACCAACTTTCTGAGATGTTTGTGCAGCATTACAACATCTTTGCTGAACGAAAGATTTACGATGCAGAGCTGTGGACCAATAAGCAAGGGGAGAGCGAAAGCTTGCGCTCTTTCATGACAAGGTTCAAGCATACCTTGTCAAAGGTTGATGGAATCAGCAATACGTCTGCGCTGGAAGCCTTGAGAGGAGCAGTTAGGTGCCCGTCTCCGTTCTAGCAAGAGCTCACCATCAACCTGCCAACAACGATTCAAGACGCTCTTCACCGCGCAGCTGATTTTGCCCAAAGTGAAGAAGGACTCCGCGCCAAGAGGGGCAGAAAGGCGAAGCAGACGAGCGAATCTTCTTAGGTTCCAACCTCAGCTGCGCCGAGGAGAGGCAATCCCGCCTTCGTCCAGTTCGAAGGGGGAGCGAGTGGAGCTCATAATTACCAAGTCGAGTTACCTGGCTATGGCAGAGGTCGAGGACGCGGCAGAAGAAGCTTTACATGGGTTAGAGACCCAAAGGAGTACGACGAAAAGTTGTACTGTGAATTCTACAAGGCAACTGGACATTCAACTGCGAGGTGCCGAGAGTTGGGACGACCGGTGGCTGCTAAGCTAGCCGAGGGCACTCTCAAAGGTAACATCAGCCTATCGGATTTCAAGCCAGAAGAACAGGCTCAAGATGCTACCGAGGTCCAGACGGAAAATCCTAGGCGACAACGTCGTGGAGACAACTCCGAGAGCGGTAACCTGCATAACACCATCTGCATGATCATGGGAGGATTGCAGTACTGTACTGACAACGTAACTGCGATCGAGGCTTACCAGAGGCGCGCTGAAGTCTGCGTCAACATCTCTACATCCCCGAGGCCGAAGCGTGCCAGCGATCCTATCACCTTTGATGAGGAGGATGCCGAAGGTATTGATCATCCGCACAACGATCCTTTGGTGATCAACCTGACTATTTTTGACTTCAACGTTGCTCGAGTCCTCATCGACACTGGAAGCTCGGTAGACGTAATCTTCAAAGATACGCTCGAAAAGATGAAGATCGACCTATCATTCATCAAAGGGCAACTAAAGCCTATAACAGGCTTCTTAGGCGAGATAACCTTCACAATGGGAACGATTCACTTGCCAGTCCAAGCTGGAGGCGTCAAGAAGATGGTGAATTTCACGGTGTCTGATCATCCCGCCATCTACAATGCGATCATGGGGACACCATGGCTCAATCAGATAAGAGCCGTACTGTCAACTTACCACTTGAGCTTAAAGTTCCCAACCAATGGCGGCGTGAAGACAATCTTTGGCAACCAAAAAGATTCTCGCATGTTTTCTTAGCAGCACACAAGCTGCGCAATCGTGAAGAGAGCAAGGACTTGGACCGAGGAACTCATGAAGAGAAGAAGGACGACTCGACCTCATTAGGGCCGTGGAAGAAGGTAAAAACCGATTCTAGTCAGGTGAAGGACCTGACTAACCTCTTATTGCAATTACAGATTGCAGACGGTCGTGCAGAAGAAGAGCGACCTACCTGCGAACCCGTAATCTCTGTGTGCATCGACGAGCAACACCCAGAGAGGTGCATCGAGATCGGGGCTGCCCTTGATGAAGTTCTCAAAATAAAGCTAGTAACGTTCCTACAGAAGAACATCAACGCCTTTGCCTGGACCGCCGAAGATATGCCTGGGATAGACATCAGTGTCACCAGCCACGAGCTCAATGTGGATCCTACATTCAAGCCAGTCAAGCAAAAAAGAAGGAAGTTGGGTCTTTAGCGGGCAAAGGCTGTTAATGATGAAGTCGAAAGGCTCCTGCGAGTCGGTTCGATAACCGAAGTCAAGTATCCCGACTGGCTCGCCAACCCAGTCGTGGTCAAAAAGAAGAATGGGAAGTGGCGCGTCTGTGTCGAGTTCACGGACCTTAACAAAGCCTACCTGAAAGACAGCTTCCTCTTACCTCACATTGACCGCTTGGTGGAAACAACAGCTGGCAATAAACTCCTTAGCTTCATGGACGTTTTTTCCGGCTACAATGAGATTCTGATGCACCCCGAAGACCGAGAGAAGACAGCTTTCATCACAGACCGAGGCATCTATTGCTACAAGGTAATGCCCTTTGGCCTCAAGAACGCTGGTGCAACATATCAGAGACTGGTGAACAAAATGTTCCATGACCAGTTAGGAAAAACAATGGAGGTCTACATTGATGATATACTTGTTAAGTCACTCGAGGAAGAGGACCACATCGCCCACCTAGAGGAATGCTTTAACCAACTAAACCTCCACATCATGAAGCTGAACCCAGCGAAGTGTAGATTCGTTGTGACTTCTGGCGAATTCCTTGGGTACTTAGTCACTCGCCAGGGCATTGAGGCGACCCGAAGCAAATCGATACACTGATCCAGATGGCTTCACCAAGGAATAAGCGCGAAGTGCAGAGATTAACCGGGAGAGTGACTGCACTCAATCGATTCATATCACGCTCCACTGATAAGTGTCTTCCTTTCTACAACACGCTACGAGGAAACAAGCAGTTCGAGTGGTCAGAGAAGTGTGAAGACGCCTTCAGGCAGCTTAAGGAATATCTGGCAACGCCACCCATCCTTGCTAAGCCAGTGACCGGAGAGCCCCTCTTCCTCTACATTGTTGTTTCAGAGACAGCAGTCAGCGTTGTTCTTGTGCGGGAGGAGAGAGGCGAGCAAAAGCCTATCTTTTATGTGAGTAAGATGCTCACAGACGCTGAGACAAAATACCCCCAAGTGGGGTACCCGTACTCTACTCCTTGACTACATCATCACCAGAAACTTCAAATACTTGGTGCAAACCTCATCACGAGAACAGCTACATCCTTTATGGACCTCTCAAAGCTTCAACCAAGTAAAGTCGTTCCGCATTCATTGCTGCTGGCCACAATAATAATGCGGGAATACGAACACAATGACATCCAACATCGGATCCAAAGCGCGCTATATAAGTATCAGTATTCAATATTGGGGCGGACGAACCCAACTGATCACTCAGAAACCCAACAAACGTCGTTGGTAAAATGTAGCTGCTAATGATTTTATTCGGCATGTACCCTGAACAAGTCATTCGGAAACCCAGGATGCACTCTGGTAAGACCTAGGTGAACTTGTTCTCAGACAGACGTGTCTAAAAGAGCAGCACCAACACACAAAGCCCAACGGCAGTATTAGCAAATTCATTCACAATCTTGTACTCAAACTTGATACAGCAATAACAATGCTCTTATTCATCTCTTCTAACCTTAGCTACCCTAGAAATCTCTACTTCCTCTTGAAAACCTTACAAATCTAATTGTGCTAGCTTAGACTTCCACAATTTTGGAGGGTCCAACCGGGTTAATCTCTGCACTTCGCGCTTATTCCTTGGTGAAGCCATCTGGATCAGTGCATCGATTTGCTTTGGGTTCGCCTTAATGCCCCGGCGAGTGACTAAGTACCCAAGGAATTCGCCAGAAGTCACATTGAATCTACACTTCGCTGGGTTCAGCTTCATGTTGTGGAGGTTCAGTTGGTTAAAGCATTCCTCTAGGTGGGCGATGTGGTCCTCTTCCTCAAGTGACTTAACAAGCATATCATCAATGTAGACCTCAATTGTAGACCCAACTGGAGAAGCTGGCATTGTCCGTCCTCATGGTATCAAGAAAGCTAAGACCTTACTTTCAATCTCATTCGATTATTGTCCTTAGTACTTTCCCGCTGCGTTCAGTTTTACATAGCCCAAGTCAATCTGGCAGGCTGGCCAAGTGGGCTGTTGAGCTCAGCGAGTATGACATCGAGTATAGAGGGCGAACATGCAACAAGTCACAAGTACTAGCGGATTTCCTCATAGAACCCCCAGAAGACAAAAACTCCAAGGGGGTACAACCCGGGATTTGGCAGCTATACGTGGAAGGATCATCCTCAAAGAATGGTTCTGGAGTTAGGATACGAGTGGTATCGCCAACCGGAGAGGTCCTTGAGCAATCATTTCGACTCGAATTCAAAGCTTCTAACAACGAAGCAGAATATGAGGCCCTCATCGCTGGCATGAGGCTCGCCCAAGGACTGCGGATTGAACACATTCACGCGTTCTCCGATTCGCAGCTGGTTACTAGTCAGTTCAGTGGCGAGTACATCGCAAAGGATGATCGCATGGAAGCTTATCTAAAGATAGTGAAGAGCCTTGCTTCTTCATTCCAAGAGTTCACACTCACAAGGATTCCCAGAGGCAAGAATATGAACGTTGATGCTTTGGGCAACCTTGCCTCCGCCACAACTACGCCAGACAATCCAGCTTTGAAACGGATCATTCCAGTCGAGTTCATTGAATTCCCCAGCATTCAAGAAGATGTGACACTCACCATGTCAACACGTTCTCAAACAGTAAAACAAGCAGGCGCCCTTGCTGAGGCAACTAACGAAGATGTAGAAATGGCAGAGGCTCCCGAAGTCCCAGACGCTGACATGCACGACACCGATAGCCCTGTCAATAACTTCCCTGTCGCTGATCATCCTGAAGCGATCCCAATGAAGGAAGACGCTGAAGAACCAGAGTACGGTTGCGACAAGTTATGGATGAATGAGATACGAGAGTACATTGCTGATGGCAAGTGGGCAGCCCGCAATTTGCAGAAGCAAGCTGCTTGTTATGTCCTATTTGATGGTAGCCTCTTCAGATGGGGATTCTCCGGTCCTATGCTTACCTGTGTGGAAGGAGAAGAAGCAAAACGAATAATGGAAGAAGTCCACAGTGGGTCTTGCGGCAATCATTCAGGAGGTAAAGCACTTGCAATCAAAATCAAGAGACATGGTCACTTCTGGCCTATAATAGTAGGCGATTGCATGAAGTTCTCAGCCAAGTGCGAGAAGTGCCAGCGACATGCTCTAAAGATCCATCAACCGACAGAGATGCTCTCTTCTGTCACTTCGCTTTACCCATTCATGAGATGGGCTATGGACATTGTTGGACCATTGCACCCATCAAAGCAGAAGCGGTTCTTACTTGTTCTAACAGACTACTTCTCGAAGTGGGTGGAAGCTGAAGCCTATGCTAACATCAAGGATGTCCAAGTGGAAAGCTTTGTTTGGAGGAACATCATATGTCGTCACGGAGTTCCATTCGAGATCGTTACTGACAACGGTTCGCAGTTCATATCTAATCGGTTCGAGATATTCTGTGCAAAATGGAATATCCGCCTTAGCAAGTCCACGCCGCGCTACCCTTAGGGCAATGATCAAGCAGAGGCTATCAACAAGACAATCCTTGATGGCCTTAAGAAGCGTTTAGAGAAAAAGAAGGGTCGTTTGGCCGACGAGCTAGAGGGAGTTTTGTGGTCCCACCGCACCACTCCCCGCCAAGCAACAGGCGAAACTCCTTTCGCCCTTGTCTATGGAACCGAGTGCGTCATCCCATCCGAAATTTGCTCACCTGGAGTACGACGTCAGCTCTTACCCAACAACGAACCAATCAATTGGTCCATGCTGCTTGATGCATTGGACTTCCTCGATGAGCAACGCGACCACGCACTTGTCAAGATTACCAACTATCACAGCGCAGTCACGGTATTACACTCCAAAGTCAGAGAACGACGTTTCTGCAAGGGTGACTTGGTCCTGCGCGAGGTATTCCGAAACACAGCAGAGCCAAACGCGGGCAAGTTAGGAACTAACTGGGAAGGACAATACAAGATCACAACAGTTATTCGTCCTGGCGTCTACGAACTCGCCACCATGACCGGAGCTCCCATCCTCCACTTTTGGAATGCCAAACACTTGAAGAAGTACTATCCATATTCTTCCTTCACCAATGAACTACGAGGCGACTTGATCCCTGCAAAAAGTACGTAGGCAGCCTGTCTTCGGATAGGTTCAGTTGCCTCCTCCGTCACAACGAGGGGGATTACGCGCTTCTTAAGCCTCGTTTCCAGACGAGCTCTCCTGATCTCCTCCGCCTTCGGGGGGGGGGGGGGAGTGATTGTTTTCCAAGCCTTGTCT
>OY755210.1:11863578-11943036 GCA_963576765.1 Draba incana
CTGCCTTCCAGGGGGGGGGGGGGAGTGAGTGCTTCCAAAGCCTTGTCTCCGGACGAGCTCCATCTCTCTAGACAATTTCAGTTTCCTCCTTCATCTAGAAGGGGGGAGTGGGGTACCCATACTCTACTCCTTGACTACATCATCACCAGAAACTTCAAACACTTGGCGCAAACCTCATCACGAGAACAGCTACATCCTTTATGGACCTCTCAAAGCTTCAACCAAGTAGAGTCGTTCCGCATTCATTGCTGCTGACCACAGTAATAATGCGAGAATACGAACACAATGACATCCAATATTGGATCCAAAGCGCGCTATATAAGTATCAGTGTCCAGTATTGGGGCGGACGAACCCAACTGATCACTCAGAAACCCAACAAACGTCGTTGGTAAAATGTAGCTTCTAATGATTTTGTTCGGCATGTACCCTGAACAAGTCATTTAGAAACCCAAGATGCACTCTGGAAAGACCTAGGTGAACTTGTTCTCAAGCAGACGTGTCTAGAAGAGCAGCACCAACACACAAAGCCCAACGGCAGTATTGGCAAAAGTATGGCAAAAACACATAACAGCCTAAAGCGCTTCTAAGTAGAAGAAGACATCCAAAAGCGTGTATATAACTCCAAAACCAGCAAGGTTCATCATAAGATACAAAAGCTATAGAAGTCATCCCGCATTCGCCACAACGCAAGGACCCAAAATGCAAAGGTGGTCACTCCTCGTCCTCATCAACCACACTGTCATCCTCTGAGATCTCTAAGGCTTGCCTCACGCTAGAGACAAGCTCGTCAAACACGTCACGAACATTATAGATCGGTATCTTCCTCTCAACTAAGAGTTTCTCCGCGGCGTCCAAAGTTGGTCCATCAGACTCGCGGAGACGTTCTATGAACTTCAGGTTCGCATCAATCTCAGCAAGGTCTAGCATGTTGTCCTTTGCTGCTCTCCCAATCCTATCAAGCAACCTGGCGACCTGTCAGGTCCAAACAGCAGAGCTACGGGCCGCCTCATCCTTGGCCTTAGTGACGGCCTCCTCAATCTTGGCGTCCCTGAGACCCTCATAATCCAATAGCTTACTCCTAAGAAAATCAATCTCCTCCTTGTCCTTCGCATGCCTCAAAGACGCCATCGATAGCTTCCCACTCAACTAATCTGACTTCTTCTTCACCGAAGCAACATCGATCTCAAGAGCTCGGTTCCTCTCAGCAAGCTCGACATTGGCCTTCTTGGCCTCGCTGAGCTCACTGTCATGAGAGCGAGAGTCCTCTTCAAAGCAAAAAACCATCTGGTCTAACTGAGTGGAATGTTGCATGCAAAGAAAAACAAAAGGAATGGTATTAGGACCAAAAGAAGTTAAGTAGCAGTAACAAGCACAAGGAGGGAAAGAAATCAAACCTCAGAAACTTTGGCTTTCGCCAGCGCAAAAGCCCTTCCGCTAGAACTGGGAGTCGGAGAAGACGGAGCTGCAATAAAGGCAGGAGGTGCCCCATCGGAGGTACTCCTCACCTTGCCCTCTGACGTCAGGGCTCTCTTCCGCGACTGATCACGCCGCATCGCAATCTCGTCAGGGGTGAGGTCGAGAGCATGAGAACACTGGATCGGTGCAGCAGGAGTCTTTAGCGTTGTAGTGGACGGAGCCCGAGTCTGCGAGCACGCCGTCACTGAGACCGCAGCGCTCGTCGATACCGCCTTCTCCTTCTCTGCTCGCTAGTAAGCTGAAACCCTAGGGGCACCCCGTCCGAGAACCTTCCCCGGGAAAATCCTGGTAGAAAGCGTCTTCCTGATCCTTTGACGAGTAAAAGACTTCACCCAGTCACCGTCCCCAGAGGTAAGAACGCCCTGGATGGCCACTGCGTCGTTCCGACTGACTGTCTGAGATGCTGGCTTCACTGCAAAGAGAAAAAATTTAGAACTCAATACACGAAGCGTGAATACACTACAAAAATAAATGATGTAGTTTATAATTACCTCTCTTCTCCCAGCTCATCCTGACGAGGGAGATGCAATCCGCCTCAACGGACTTCACCAAAATCTTGACGAAGAAGAATCGGTCCTCGAAGCGGTCGTCCTTGCTCGAAAACCCGTCAATGAGCACGCGACCCTGAACCGGAGCGACTAGATACCTAAGCTCTCCTGTGTGGCCGCGAGGCCTGAAGTCCTCTAGGCAAGACAGCTTCTCGGTGCTAACCTCCGCGTTACACTCCCTACTCAGCATCTAGATGCCGATGATATATCTTAACCCCCTGGGGTTGATCTGTGCAAGAGAAACACCATTCGCCTCTAAGAAACGAAGGAGAAAACCAGGTACAGGAAACCACAACAAACAGTGCTCGATGAAATTCTCGTACAAGGTGAAGTACACCGGAGGCGGAGCCTCAGCTCGCTGAGTGCGATCGGGAACAACCAGCCTGATCTCGTCTGAAATCTCACACCTCTCTCGGAGAAGCTGTAGCGACTCCTCGTCGGAAAGAGTGGATCCTGGAGGATTCGGACGCGTCTTTTTTTCTTGACCACCGCAGGTCGGTCAACTTCATCACCATCTTCTGCATCTAAGGGAAGTGACCTGAAGGTGGAGGAAAAGTCTGACGACAGAGCGGCATCGGCTGTACAAGCTGGTAGCCCCGGGACCTCATCATTAAGGGGGAAGGAGATTCCGATTCCCCGTTACGGGCCATCAAGTCCTCGTCACCGCTAGCCCTCCTCTCATCCTCGACTGCTGAGTCATTGGAGACATCCTCATCACCCTTATCGGGAACACTTGGACAAAGCCGTGGAACAGTAAGCTTGCTACGGAGACGAACCCCGACACCAGCGTTCTCATGATACGTCCTTACACCTCCCATCGGCGAGGACGGTTGTGGGAGCCTAAACAAGCACAATTAGATTTGTAAGGGTTTCGAGAGGAAGCAGAGATTTTTAGGGTAAGCTAAGACAACAAGATATGAGAAAAGAGGGTTGTTATTGCTTTTCATGTGTTTGAGTACAAAGTTGTGAATAAGATTGTGAATAAGATTGTGAATGCCTTCTCAAGGGCTTTTACACCAAGTATATATAGTATCTCTAAGGCGGCTAAGCTTCCTAAGTCTTCGCGGATTCCTTCCTTGCCTAGGTCGGTTGCGTCAAAGTGGGCTTCGCGTTACCGTTTAAAGACAAGGTGTTCGCCTATCATTTCTCACAATAGTAGAGAGTGACCTTATGCAAGAGGTTTTAAGACTCTGTAAGCGTTGTGAAGATTTTAAGACTTCTCGTTTTCTTTGCCGAAGCTGCTGCGTTTTCTGCAGAAAAGATATATATATTTTTTTTTTCTCTCGAAGATTTTAAGACTTCGTGTTTCCTATAGAGGTTTTAAGACTCTGTGATGCGATTGCTAATGTCAATGACGTTTCCAAGTGATAGCTAGGCGATTTCTGGAGGGAAGAGTATTTTCTTTTTTGAATGGTGCTGGGACCCGCTTGGTGAGAGAAGGATAAGATCCTTTTTCTCTTAAAGAGATAAGGCTTTGATTTTGGTCCACCCATTTTCTTTCACCTTCTTTCTTCCTTCCTCTTTGCTTTATCACCTTAAAAAAAAAAACCTCTTCACCTCGCCACCGACCGGAGCTCTTTGCCGCCACCGACCGTGAGCTCGCCCATCGCCGACCGCAAGCTTGTCCATCACCGACCGTGAGCTCGCCGCTTCTCTTCTTCTTTGGTGAGTTTTCTCTATTCACTTATCTCTCTTTGGTTTTCATAGGTTTTGGTTGAGAACCCAAGCTTTTGAATCTTGCTTTAAGAAGAATAATTGTTGGCCATGAGATATTGTTAGGAGTAGATCTCAAATCCCTTGATTTCCATTATTTCCAAGCTCCAATTGTTGATGAGATTGACCTTGGACTTGCATAGATTTTTGAGAATCATCTTTGAAGCTTGCTTGGGAATAGAGATTGTTCTTGGTGAAAAAATGCCAAATCTTGCTTTATGATATTTGTTTTGGGTTAATGTAGATTTGGTCACGTTATGGATAAGACGAAACTCGGTCCGGTTGACCGTGGTGGATCGATGGAGATGTTGTGTCAAACCGAAGATGTCAAAGTGCCTCCGACTCGAACCGACCTCGTGGTCGCGTTCTCGAGCGGAACCGACCCTTCGGTCGCGGCTTTGTGTGGGACCGAGCCCATGGTCGCGGCCTCGTGTGAAACCGTTCGTGTGGTCATGGCCTCATGTGAGACCGATCGCGTGGTTATACCATGGAGCGACACCGATCGCGCGGTCGCTATGTCGAACCGAACCCGTGGTCGCGACGTGGAGCGATACCGATCGCGCGGTCGCGCTATCGAGCCAAACCGACCGCGTGGTCGCGATACCGAGTCAAACCGACCCCGCGGTCGCATCATCGAGCCGAACCGAAGGAATTCGCCAGAATTCACAGGCTCGGTCTCACAGCCGACCATGGTCTCGGCCCAGCGACCGATCACAGTCTCGGCCCAGTAACTGACCGCGTCCTCTCTCTGATCGCTAATCACATCCTCGGCCCAACAATGTAGTGGTAGCCTGAAGCCCGGTTCGGACACGAAGCCCTCATTGGTGTAACCGACTCTGTGAAGACTTAGGAGGTTGTGCCGACTTAAGAACCTATATATGTTTCTTTGTACAATCCCTAAAGGGTATTGGTAAATTCATTCACAATCTTGTACTCAAACTTGATACAACAATAACAAAGCTCTTATTCATCTCTTGTAACCTTAGCTACCCTAGAAATCTCTACTTCCTCTTGAAACCCTTACAAATCTAATTGTGCTAGCTTAGGCTCCCACACTAATCAGAAGGATTGCTCTAACACTTTTTCGGTTGGGGATGTGAGTTTTACTCCTACCCGGGTCCTTGTCTGGAAGAGGTGCCGTCGACGTGGAGCATCTACATCCTCCCGGGCTCAGTTCAGTTGATTGCTTATGGTGCTAGCTCGATTATAAAATTAGATAGGACATGGGCTTTGGTGCTAGTTTTGGTGCAATACTCGATGCCGTACTCGCTGAGCTCGATAGTGCATTTTGCGAGTCTTCGCAATTGGCTGGGGCTGTGAAGGATTGTCCTTATGGGATGAGATGTCATCACTACAATCGCGTGAAATTGGAAATATGGTCTCAGCTTCCTAGCTGAGATGACTACTGCCAATGCTAGCTTTTATTGTCGGATATCTGGTTTCTGCATCTACCAATGATTTACTTACGTAAAATATTGGCTTTGCTCGTTTTGCTCTTCTCGGACTAGTACTCCGCTTACGGCATCTGGTGAAACTGCGATGTAGAGGTATAAGGGTTCTCCTTCTACCGATTTTACAAATATAGGAGGTTGGCTAAGGTATGGCTTTAATTGCTTGAAAGCTTCCTCGCAGCTGGCGTTCCAGTTGAATCTCTTGTTGCCTTTGAGTAATTGGTAAAATGGGAGGCACTTATCTGTGAATCTGGATATGAAGCGATTCACCGCAGCTATCTGTGTCCTGTGAGTCGCTGCACTTCCCTGATTGATTTGGGAGATGCCATTTCTGGAAATGCCATGATTTGTTTGGGATTAGCTTCTATCCCTCGCTCCGTGACAAGGTATCCAAAAAATTCTCCTGATGGGACTCCGAAAGAACACTTAGCGAGATTGAGCTTCATTCCATATTGGTTGAGGATTGCGAAGCAGTCTTTTAGGTGGGCTACATGGTCATTTTGGTCTGTTGAGTTGACCAGCATGTCATCGATGTAAACTTACATGCCTTTATCGAGCTGCTGGGCAAACATTCTGTTGATCAGTCGTTGGTAGGTAGCTCATATGTTCTTCAGTCCGAAGGGCATAACCTTATAACAATAGGTTCCTCGATCTGTTATGAACGCCGTCTTCTCTTTGCCATCGGGGTTCATCAGAATCCGATTATAACCGGAAAGGCGTCCATGAATGAGAGCAGCTGGTGTCCAGCTTTGGCTTCGATTAGAAGGTCGATGTGCGGAAGTAGGAAGTTGTCCTTCGGGCATGATATATTTAAATATATGAAGTCGATACATATCCTCCACTTTCCGTTTTTCTTTTGACTACGACAGGATTGCCAACCAGGGTACTTGACCTCTCTGATTGATCCAACCTTAAGTAGGAGCTCTACCTCATCGTTGACGGCTTTAGCTCGTTCGGGACCTAACATGCGTCTTTTCTGCTTGACTGGTTTGAAGGTGGGATCGACATTCAACTCGTGAGAGGTGATGTCGATGCTGATTCCTTTCATATCGGAGGTGCTCTAGGCGAAGGAGCTAATATTCTTTTTGAGGAACTCAATCAGCTCTTTCTTGATTGGCTCCGGGAGGTTAGCTCCGACAAAACAATTTAAAACCCGTATAAAATTTTTTATAATGTTTTTGAAAAGTTTTATAAGGTTTTTAAATAGTTTTATAAGGTTTTTAAACATTCTTATAAATCTTATAAACCTTTTAGAAACTTTATAAACATTATAAAAATCTTATAAACCTTCTAAAAATCTTATAAATTATAAAACTATTTAGTTATTAATGACATGTACAAAAGTCTTACAAAACTGTTAGTGAACAGTCGCACGCTCATAATAATTCTGTGAAGAGAGACATATTTGATTAAAATGTTGCCAAGTGTGGCATATTTGCGATTGTCCTTTTTATTTTTGTCTCTCACCATTTAACTATATTTACAAAATAATTATTTACTATCTAAAAACTTCTTTTTTTTAATAGTGGGCCCCACAAAAACGAGAACAAATGTCTTTGGACCTCACGTAGCCCAAGCCTTAACTAGTCATTTTATTTTCAGGCCACTGACTGTTGATATATCTTTGGGCAGCACGTAGCCCAAGCCCTAATTAGCAGCTCTTGCACACGGATTATAAAAAGGGATATAAAAATCATAAATTAAGGAACAACATTTACGTAACATAACAACATTAGGAAACTAATTAAGAAACACTATTTATTTAATTTAATCACAAAAGAAGATGATGATGCATAGTATGTTGCAATTTATAAATTCGTCCGCTCCATTATTAAGAGCTTATCTACACATATATAATAATTTTTAATTTCGTGTCAAATATTAGCTCAACGTTCCATATGCAATTATTATTACATCTTCATATTAACGTTACCCAAAGATCTTTTTACAGAATCTGCAGGTGGCACGTGCCGGTCATGACACGGTACAAAAAAGAATCTCAACAGTTTGTCTGGGTCAGCGAAAATCAATCCAACGGTCCAGATGAACCACATCATCCGGATACCCTTTTAATCCAACGGCTTAAACTTCATCAACCGTTGGATCTAAAAATCGATTTCTCCAATAAATAATAGCCTTTCTTCACCATCGAACCAATCTCCAGAGTCCTCTTCGAAAAATTGAATTTTTCTCTCTTTTTTTTTTTTGTTTAATTCCACGAAATAAATAAAAATAATTTCAAATTCCTAAAGTGTTGATTAACTTCGCCGGAGATGTGGCCGGAGAAAGCGGTGGTGATTCGAATTTCACGGTGAAAATGGAAAGTCCGAGGAAGCTGATAAGGACTAAGTCTTCTCTTCTCCGGTCATCTCCGTCAATCAGATCATCAATCCATAGTGTCTCCTCAATCTCTGAGTCTGACCTAACCAGAGCTGAACCAGAGGACGAACAGAGTCATCACCACGGTGGCGGCTTCTCTTCTTCTTCTCCGATAAGAAAACCAAAACCGCCTCGTAATAATAAAACCGGTTTATTCCGGTTTAGCCGCGTGGTTTACCTCTCCACCTTCACGCTTCTCTCTCTTCTCTTCTTCTTCTTCTTCTTCTTAGGTCGTAACGAAATTCCCACTTCTGAAAATCTTCTAATCGCTCTGATTTTCGTCGCCGTTACCCTCTTCTTCGCCTCCAGAAACAAAACCCTAATCAACCAAATCGGTTTAATAATCAAACCGAGTCACCCAAAACCGGTTCAATGGTTTATCGGCGAATCTAAACCGGAAACCCACAAAGTAATCAGAGAAATTGTGGAGTGTTACAGTAATGGCGATTTCTACGAAGGAGAGATACACAAAGGGAAATGTAACGGAAGTGGAGTTTATTATTACTTGATGAAAGGTAAATACGAAGGAGATTGGATCGAAGGAAGGTACGATGGATTTGGAATTGAGAGTTGGGCTAGAGGAAGTAAGTATAAAGGACAATACAAGAAAGGATCTAGACATGGACATGGTGTTTACAGATTCTTCACTGGTGATTCTTACTCTGGAGAATGGTGTAATGGACAAAGTCATGGTCTTGGTGTTCAAACATGTGCTGATGGTAGTTGTTACGTTGGTGAATTTAAATTCGGTGTTAAACATGGACTTGGCCGTTACCATTTTAGGTATATATATATACATAACTTGCTCTTAAAGTTGGAATCTTTTTTACAATTATGTGAATTTGTTCTTTCTCAATGTGTGTTAGGAATGGAGATACGTATACGGGTGAGTATTTTGGCGATAAAATGCACGGTTTCGGAGTTTACCACTTTGCGAATGGACATTGTTATGAAGGGGCGTGGCATGAGGGTCGTAAACAAGGGTATGGGATGTATACGTTTAGAAATTGCGTCACGAAATGTGGCGAGTGGGATAGTGGTCATCTCAAGAGCCCTATTGCTCCTCCGCTCACGGGATCTGTCCTTAGAGCAGTTCAGGTAACTCGATGATCCGATAAATTAATACTCGATAAGTTAATACCTCGCTAAATTAATAGAATTTTCCAGTCCCGAATTAAGTTTTTGACCCAATTAATCTCTCGCTAAATGAATAAAAATATCATGGTCCCAACGTTATTAATTTATAGAGGTTTTAATGTATCTTTTTTTTTACTATGTGTTTTATGGTTTGTGATTGTAATTCTGATTATGTAGGCTGCGAGGGAGAGAGCGGAGAATGCGATAAAGCAGAGACGAGTAGATGAGAGAGTGAACAAGGCTGAAATGGCAGCAAACAGAGCTGCAACAGCTGCACGAGTAGCTGCTATAAAGGCGGTTCAAAACCAAATCGATGGAACATTTTGTGATATAGAGGCGTGACAACCGTTGTTTTATGTTTAATTGTAGTTATGTTATATTGGGAGTGTGTAACATCCCAAGTTACCCTGACTTGCAAACAAAAGAGTATTTGCTTGTTGGAGGTTTTAGCTTTTAACTTTGCATCTTTTTTATTTTACCACCTTGTAACTTGTATATATAAAACCCATGAATGCAAAATGAGATTCCAAGAAGTTTCCATTATCTTAGATTCATTACTATATCTAGTAAAGAGAAGAAAACGGAAGAGTGAAGTGTAAAGTGATATATATATTTTGGGATTAAAGAAGAAAGAGAGGTGAAAAGAGTTGAGATCTTGATCCCTTATCCTTGTTTTCTGGTCCAATCTCACAAGTACAAGTAAGAGCAAGATGGGTTTTTGGATCTTTGTCTGAAATAGAGAACAACCATATTCCACGCCCATCTCAGAGAATATGGACAAGCATTTAAGCAGAAATAACTTCATCATTTTCTGAATAAAGATAAGAAACAGATCTTGGGACCATTATGCTGTGTCACTGACTCATCTCTTTCTCTCTCTGTCTACCTCACTCTTGAATAATACCAACATTCAGATCTCGAATGCGACTAACTCATTTTGGACCAAATCTTAGTGTTTTTCAAGTAAATTATTCACGAGGCTTCTTGCCCATTTGTCCTACATTTACTTTTTTCATTTGTTTAGCAAGAGCCAAGAGATATCACAAATGTTGTGTTAAATATTGAGATGTTTAAATGGTAATTATTGATTTTTATAATGGTGATTTGGTTTTTTAATTTATACATATGTTTGGATAAATTATTGAATTTTGTGTCATGCGTCATTTAATAAGTTTGTGTCATACATAAGTTTTTTTGTACAACAATTTTGTACAGTTTTGCACTATGATGTAACGGCTTGCTGAAAAACTTATATCGCTTTAGGTTGTCAATCAAACCCTTAGTTTAAATGAATCTCTATAGCATTATGTGTAAATTATAGTATTTGAGACTAGTTTAAAAAGCTCTCCATGAATCTTTGATCCGCATTACTACCTACTCATTGGAGACTACTACAATCTTCCGATGCTTATCAAGGGCAAATAGTCTGGACCCGTTTAAAACATAGTCTGGTAGTTGTGACATGAGACGAAATGTGACTAATTGTAGGTGTGGATACATAAGACATTCTAGTGATAGGGTTGTATTATCTTATTTAAGTTTTATTATAACCATTCGTAATTGTGCGATAGTGTATTTGTTTTCTGTTTTTTTATTTTTGTTTCCAAACCATCAATTTTAATTTTAAAAAACGATTACAATCTTCTAGGAATGTAATACGATAGTGTGTATTTGTAGTATGTAAGAAGTCGATTTTACAGAAGGAATAAAAGTAAGCCGAGCAAGCAATGAGTTGGTTTGCTTTCTCAAAAAATAAATAAAAAATGAGTTGGTTAGTTTGGAGTGAGTGGGTGCATGCAGTAAGAGAAAGCAACCATAGAAGATGAGGTTGCAGCAATCCGGAAATGACTCTTGTGGTTTTCAAGGCCAATTAGATTTCCTTGGCTACCACAGTTTTTAATTATTTACAATTTTTTGCCAATATTGACAGTCTTTTTGACTCGCTGATAGCTTTCTCTCACAACTTGAACCAAAAAGTGATCCCTTTGAATGAGTCTCGACTCAAACTTGATCAATTGATATAATAATGGAATGATCTTAGAGACTCTTTAGATATTTTGTTAAAAAGATTTTTAAATTTAGCATTCTTGAAAAATGGCATGTCAAAAGAGATACTTTTAAAATTTCTCTATAATATTTGATTTTGAATTCCTATTAAAACGCCCAAAAACAAAATGCTAACTTTATATGGATTTGTATTCACGTTTTTCAAATTGTATTTGACTAAAAAGGTATTGAAAAATCTAAACATGTTTAACAGTGATAAACAAACGTTTTGTTTAATCCAACTCCTAAACCACACATATTTTCTTTATCAAGGACGTATATAGTGAAAAGGAATGAACACAAAATTTGAAATTGAAAGATTCCTAAGAGATACCAAATGGCTAAAATGAGTTAAGTGACAATTCATGAGAAGAAAAGAGAAAAATGAATGACAACAAAGAAATGAATCAAATGTTAAAAGAGCACATGAAGAAGTGGGTAGATGTATGAAGGGTTTTTGGCCTCCCCTACTTTTCTCTTCATGCTTTTCGGTTTCACATTTTTTTCTGATTTGAGTTACTTATTTATTCATAAAAGATGACCTAACATGGTCAATTATTAACTATTTCTTTTGGCCTTTCGAATATATATGTTTTTCAACAAAAAGATTCATCAATCTCTTCGAGGTTCTCTTTCTAGCTTTATTTATTGTACTTTCAAATCTCAAATCTCAAATCTTTCTTAGACTTGTAACAACTCCACATGCACTCACAAATATCAGAAAAGTAATCACTCTTCTTTGTGAGGGGAAATTGCACTCTTTTGACTAAACCTCTTCACGAGCTTCCCTCTCGAGCATTCAAATTATTTCTTAATATATCTTTGACATTGGAATAAGTCTCTCTTTTTTTCTTCCATTTGAATAGGTCATCACAACTTTTTCATTTTAATATTCTCACTTTTTCTTTTCTTCCTAGATCTATATTTAACATCTCTTTTAATTTATTCTGTTTTTCTTGTTTATACAAAAACTATCCCAAGAGCTAGGTTTATTATTTTAAAAAGTGCAAGTGTCTCCCTGATCATATATTGAATTGGGATTCAATTGTTTGCTTCACAATAACATTACTATTACTAAACTTCAAATCCCGTAGGCTTTTTCAACCATTACAGGAGGTAAGGGGTTGAAGCCTTTCCAATACATGAAATATCATTGTAGCATCATACATAGTCAAAGCCTGATTTGCTTAGCGAAGACTAAAACCACATGGGGGTTTTGTGCGACCAATATTAGTCAGCATAAAATACAGTTTGAATTTTGATGCCTTTCTATAAATTCAGTTTCGAATCTGTCTCTTTTGAATAACCCCCTTGCACAATTTGATTTTGGGTTTCAAAACGTTAAAAAAATGAAAACATAAAGAGATATGGGTTATGAATAATCGATTATTGACGCAAACATGGGTTATTAAAAGAGGGCTAAGCCAACTAACCCCGACTTCTTCCTTTTGACTTTCTAGTCTCCTCACCGAAAACAAGTGTTATTGGTTTTTTATAATTTGTATGTCGAATAAATGTAATGTCGTGGCCGTACATTTGACTTTTTTTTGTCAATAGATATCACTATTTTAGTTTCAACAATATTTATGAGGTCAGTTATGAAGATAGCTTCAATTCAACAATGTCTAAATTTTTCCATACCAATCCACTTCAAGGACTAAATCATATAGAAAACAATATTCTACCCAAAGTTGAAAATGAGGAATAATGATTGATCAATCTTTTATGTTTACTTGCTTGATGGTTACTTTTAATAATCCATTAATTTTTTCTAAGCAAAACAAAAATTCCATTCATTTCAATAAGGCCCATATAAGTTAAGGGGCCTTTACATATATGGATTCTAGCCTTTCGGTAGAGGCAATCTTAAAAGCATACAAAACTTAGAAATGAGCATTGCGTCTTCTTCCATCTCATGCTTTGCCTCCAAGAAGACAAGACCTCAATATTAACAGAATCTGCCTTGTTCAATTGCTTCATGCAACCCTCAACATTATCTATATATGTTTAGACTTTTAGTCTTGTATATAACAATTCCTTCTTCGAAACATGCCATCAAGTCTGCCCGTAACGCGGACTGATGGTGCACCGAATGGAGCATTTAGGACTTTTGGGCTCTACTGGTGCTACCATTGTCATCGTACGGTCAGGATTGCATCCTCTAACCCATCAGAGATCGCATGTCCTCGATGCTTAAGGCAATTTGTTGTCGAGATTGACATGAGAAGGCCTCGAAGCCCCTTCAATCACGTCACTCCGCCTTTCGATATTTCTCCCGAGGCTCGTCTTCTCGAAGCTTTATCGCTCATGTTTGATCCTCCAATCAGAGGTGGATTTGGTGCAGATCCATTTCTCAGGGCAAGATCCAGAAACATGGAACCACAACCAAGACCTCGCCCGCTTCATCGACGACGCCACAGCCTTGACAATGGTAACAATGGTAATTTACCTCCAACAAGAAGAACATATGTATTTCTCCGGCCTAGTGATCTGACACCGCTTGGAAACATGATCGAGCCACCAAATCTAACAGCACCACCCCGGCGTGTGAACCCACACGATTTCTTTACCGGATCATCAGGCTTGGAGGAACTGATCGAACAGCTAACACAAGATGATAGGCCCGGACCACCACCTGCGTCAGAACCCACCATTGATGCGCTACCGACCGTAAAGATTACTCAACAACATCTAGCCAACGACATGTCCCAGTGCTCAGTGTGCTTGGAGGAATTCATTATTGGCGGGGAAGCTAAGGAGCTACCGTGTAAACATATTTACCATAACGATTGTATAATTCCGTGGCTCAGACTTCACAATTCCTGCCCTATCTGCCGTCGTGACCTGCCACCTCTCAACACCATCTCCGATTCTCAGGAAAGGGTCGATGACGTAGCTGAAAGAAGACGTCCGAGGTGGATGCAGCTCGGGAACATGTGGCCATTTAGGGCAAGGTACCAAAGAGTTAGTCCAGAAGAAACATCACAGCGGAATCCTCGAAGTAACCGGAGCTAAGACTGAATGTTTCAGCTGCAACCATCTATCTAACTGTGTAAAGTCTCCATGATCCATCGCTAAGGAACATATTTATTGATATTTGAATAAACCTATATATCTCATAAATAAACTCAAGCTAAAGTATTGAAAAACATAATGATACTGCAATTTGGTTTCAAGTAGACAAACATCAATTATAGTATTCCATTCCAAAGAGCGTATTATCAAATAACTAAGGAGATGAGAAGAAACAAACACATCTATTTACAGTAGCGATCAGCTTTCTTCTTGACGCGATCGTCGAGAGCTTTTTCGACGGAATCGAAATTAGCTTTGGGAATGTAACCGAACTTCTTAGCCTCCACGGGAAACAGATCATCGTACTTCCTCTTCTTCGCTGCATCGATTGAGTAAATATCTTCTTTCTCGGCGTCGGGAAGCAACTTCGGTTCTCCTTCTGCGGTAGATCCGGCCTCGGCGACGACGTCAAGCATATCCTTGTTCTTCTTCTTCTTCTTCTTCTTCTCGATTGATTTCCTCGTGGCCAGGTCACCTCCTTTGAACGCTAATCTTCCACCTTTCACCCTCTCGTATGGATCTGACATTGCTTAGATTCAGATTGTTCCTCGGGATCGATTAGGGTTTTCGAAACCTCTAATTGCTCTTTTGGATTTGGGAAATTTCTGCTTGTGAAAGTCAAAAGACGGAAAAGAGAATACAGGCCGTGCTTTTTGTTCCTTCTGGGCCGTCTTATGGAACATCTTTTACAGTTTATACTTGATGCTAGTTAGGCCCAACAAAACTCTTCATCCTTTCATGTTTTCTTCTTCGAAAACGGCACTACATTATCAATTAAACGAGAAAAATAATAATTATTACAGTAAACCTCTATAAACCAATTAAAGAACAAAAATACTACTCCCTCCGTTTGTTTATAATTGATGTTTTAGGCTTCTACACTCACATTAAGAAATCATTAAATTTACCTTGTTTTTTGAAATAAAACAATATTTTTTATTTATCCAATACATTTCAACCAATAAAAATTCAATCTGCAGAATTTAAAGAGTCAAAAACACAAAAAATCAATTAATGGTGCATTGAAAAGTGAAAACATCACTTATTTGTAAACAAAAAATAACTCCTAAAACATCAATCCACTATATATTATTAGAGAGGTGATTTCTCTAAAAATGATGACATGACAATCATTAAAATGTGACATGACAATCAATAAAATGTGACATGGCAAAAAATCAACTTACAAAATTCATTTATAGTTAACTATTTAATTAATGCACTAATGTGATGTCTCTTAAAAATTATATAATTTCTTAATGTGAACATCACACTATCATGTATATATATATATATATATATTAATATACATGTAAGATTACTGATCATGCTTCTACCTTTTTCTTCTCTTATTTCCAAATTACTTTTCAAAACATGGGTTTCCTCTATGATATCATTTTTAATATTTTGTTCTTATTATATCTATTATTTTTATAAGGTTATACATAAATTGTTTAATTTTATTTGTACAAGATCATACGAGACAATTTCATATGATCGACTACTTAAAAACATGTATAGAATACTATTATTTCTTATCATTCTAAAATTTAACTATTTAGTATACCGTTTTTAATTTGTCATAAAATTAAATCTTTCAACTTTCAGTTGGCATTTTTATCATTTCAGAATTTAATGACCACAAAAAATGATATAGAAATTTTCAAACAAACTAAATAAAAATACATTTTTTTGTTGTGAATCAAATATATTTGTTAGAGATAAAAATCTCTCTAACATTTTTATTTTACCACCATCTCCGCAATCACTCTCATCAAGAAGAAATGTAAAATGGATAAGGAAAATATACCATGTCAAATCTGTATAAGGAGTTTTTTATTTTAAATTTAAATTAATCATGACCAAATCTTCTACTAAACCTTTTATATTTCCATAAATTGTTAATGTAAAAGTAATAAGAGACATATATTCCATAAATAAAGCAAAAATACATTTCACCAATATTTTATAATAATTTTTCTTTTTGATTGAAAATTGTTTACAAATTAATTTCGTCACAATAAAATTTGTGAAAACAATATTTTATAACAAAGACTTACCAAGTTTTCTTAGAAAAAATATTCTATTATGTGTTGTGACAAAAATTTCCCATATTACAAAATTCATATATTAAATGAGTAACTAAGCTTTTATTTAAAATTTATACATAAGTGACAAAATATCAATGTGAACATTCTTATTATTTACGTAATGCTAAAAATAATATTTAATCAAAAACGCAGATTGAATATTGAATCAAACAAAACAAAAACAAAAACAAAACAAAATTGAGCTAAAACCTTTATTTGAGAAAAATGATACTTTAGTTAAAATGCAACACAAGTTCAAATAAAACAATACTAGATTATATTTTACTTTAGATTTTTTTTTTTTTTTGTCAACCAAAGATAGTATTTTTATAAATTAGAAAATCCACGGTTTTAACCAAATAGATATTTGGATTCAAATAATAGTTTTTATTCAATTTGATACAGAGAATAATCAAATAATATTTAAACCGCTTATAACGCGTGGAGTCACCTAGTTATAAACAAACGTAGGGAGTAATAAACGTGAAAATAATAATTATTACAGTAAAACCTCTATAAATTAACAATATTGTGACTTTGAAAATTTATTAGTTTAAAGAGATATTAATTTATCGATAAATTAATAATTATTAATTAATAGAGAGAGATATATTTTTTGGATAATGAATTTCTTGTAAAAAAAATTCAAATGATATTAAATTACATAAGCTTATTGAATCCATTAGTAAAAATAACATGTATTAACTTGAAATTGTGATTAACACTTGCCGTTTTCGCAATCAAATTCATATTAGTTACTTGATATGATAATAGATTATATGGATAAGAAAAATTATACATTGTAGGTAGAAAAATTCAGAAGAAATCATGTTTATTAACTTTAATATTAATGAAATGTTAAAATCGATATATATATATATATTTAGAAAGAGTTCAGCGTAAAAAAATCAATTTATTAATTTCACAAGTTTTGGATACGTACATAAAAATCAATAATAAATGTTTTTGATGCAATGAGTAAAATTTGAGATAAGTTCCAAAAACATTTAACCTTTAAGTAAAAACAAATCCATAAAACCATGTTTTAAACACTATCATAGTTGAGAAATTTGTGTATCACTATATATGATTATTAATTTATACTACCGTTGAGACCATATTTTACATAGGAGTTTCAAAAAAATTATTATCTTATCATTTTATCGAATTTTGTAAATTTTTACATCCGACTCGGGACTGGAAAATTTTATTAATTTATGGTGATTATTAATTTATAGAGTATTAATTTAAAGAGGTTAAACTGTATACGCATAGTCCTTACAAGCAAATATGTTCTCTTATTATTCTTCTACTATCTGATAAGATCGAATTCGGAGAATGATTCTGTGAGTACTGCTAAATAACATAGTTACAGTTGAAAATTGGACCAATCGTGTGGTGATGTTATCATACATAACGACTCTTTTAAGTCTGTTACAAACGTGATAATAACGTTGTTTCCATAGCATACATTGCATAATTTAAATTAGGCAGTGTAACTCATTATAAAGTGGTGAGAGGATCTGACATATCTTGAGTCCCACTAGAACGGTGGTTTCGTCATGTAGCTGTAGCACATATTCCATTACATTAATACCATTTCCTATTTTCCTAAACACATCCATAGAAAAAGTGAATGTAGGTATACTCCGTTGAGGAGGTGACTCGTCCGTTACAGCCACTCGAAGTCATGACTCTTTGGCATGTGCCCAACCATCACACTCTATTTTATTAAACACATAAATAATTCGAATTTTGTTTTGACCAAGCCATTATATCACACTAGAATATGTTTTACAGTTTGCTTAATTTAGTGATGAACTTTTAAATTATCTAGTATAGTTTGGTTTGAAACGATATTACTTGGTTCCCTAATTAATAGTAAACAAGAATATAAAGTTATTTTTAACCACTCTCATATTTTTGAAAATAATTACTTTTTTTGCTGAAAATTTGTTATCCACATATATTTTGATGTTGAATAAATAAAGTTTTTGAAGAAATGATAAACATATAATCTCTTAAAAACATCTTCGTTTGGTGTGTTTCTCTCTCTAACGTAGACTTCAACTTTTTTTTCTTTCGACCAGATCTGAGATTAGATGTGAGGTTGGATCAGGGATTTGAAAAGAAGAAAAAAAAAGATGAAAAACACGGATCTGAGGCTAGATCGTTTGTTTTCACATTGCTACTATATAAAACGTTATGACATATATCAATTCAACTTTTCTTGTTTTTTTTGCAAAATATATTAATTTAATTTACCAATAAATTTCTCCTAAAAATGATATGTGTACGTGTCATGTGAGATAAATGATTTTGTTGACTCCAAAGGCGATCTAATTTAAGGGAAAAACCCTAAATTACGAGTCAGAATATTTCAGTGTTTCATAGCTTTCACTTCAAATATGTAATTGGATCCAACCGAATTGGGGAGTTAGAAAAGAACTCTTCCAACGTTCTTTAGGGTACTATATCTTCTTCCAATTGGCTTTTCTCTCTAATTTCACCTTGAAACAACGGAAATAAAAACTTTCCTCTAGTGTTGTTTCTTCCTCCTTTGTCTCCACTACTCACATTGATATACATACGAACCTCCCAACCCCTACTAAAAGTCAGAAGATAACAATCCAAAATATTAGAAAGGCAGAATATCAAGTAAAATTCGGAAACAAATCTAGATTGAACTATGCTCACAATTTTTAATCCTTCAAGCAAGTAGTTCACTTCATCTGACATATCACACTTAAGTTGTAAATACGGAATCTGTCTTTGCAGAATTCTTCGCTGATTTTTAAACAATACGGCAAATAATTTTGGTATAAAGGAAATGAGTACGACGATATGACCTGCCGTTGGAGAGAAATATAGCGTTATCTCAAGATGTGAGGATTTCGAGCATGTAGTCATTCCTCATGTTAAGATGGTTTGTGATATTGATGGTTGTATGAATGAGTACCTCATTGACATTATGTATGGGTAAAATGTTTTTTTTTTTAATTATTTTAATTGAGTTGAAAATAATTATGCGTAAGACAAATATAGTGGACAAATATTGTATCCATCACTTGTTCTCCGAACCATTTGACACTTATGATGTCCTTATAATATCTTCGGACTTTGATTTCGTCAACGCAATTAATGGATTAAAAAGACAAAGTATACACATAATGTTAGCGGTTGAAGACAAACATGATGTTGATCAAAGATTGTGTCGTAGTATGAAAGTGAACTGGTAATGATGGCAAATGCTAATAGAGCTACTATGGTAAGTGGAGGTGGTCCTCTACCTCATGTCGTCAGTAAAGTTATAAAGAAGTATTTTGAACTTTCTGAATAATGAGAATTTTTGAAATATGAACACTTCTTAATTTGTGTAAAGGCTACTTTTTTATCTGTAATGTGTAGTAATATGAACTATTAACTCTTCATGTAATATGAACTCTTTATTAGTAATAATATTATAATGTGTTGTTAAATAAAATTTCTTTAGTTAACCTTTTTTTCCATGTGTGAGCGTCTATGTGCCGAATTTCTTTATGAGGTACTAGTTTTTTTATATGAATATACGTAAATAAAAGCTATTGAAGATGGTGAAATAGAGAGATTGTTTGTATTTGTATCTCTTTTAATTTTCTTTGAATGTTGAATTTAATAGCACTCTTGATTTTTTTCGTTCTTTACATTAAATCGATCCGAAATTGTAATTTTCTTCTATCATATTAAGATTAATGATTTTTCTATTGTATTCATACATTATAACAAAATATATACGTTATAAATTAATTATAGGAAATATCTACAAATAGTTAAATATGTATAATAATAGTTTAGTGTATAGTTCAGTATGAAGTTTGGGTATTAATTTGTGTCATTTATACTATGTTTTTTAGTAGTTATATCATATATAACCACATGCATTAGTATAATATGTATCTTGTTTAACTTGTAAATTTTGTCTATAACAACAGTTATCAACAAAGGTTTTAAATCTTCCAAACATTTAATATGCAAACGCTAATGGAAATGCAATACATCAACTTAAAACAAATGGATAACATTAGCAAACAAAATAGTCAATTTGAGAAAATCATAGGATAAGCAATATAATTCTCGAAGAAGTAGTGGATATAAAAATAAACAAATACATAAAATTATAAAAGACTACATCATTATTTATCATTATGGTTTAGGTAATACTTTATGTTTCAATAGTAGAAGATGAATTTCGAGCATTAGAGTTGTCAATCTTTAAATTAAAAAAGCATGTAAAAGGAAAATGATTTTTGGATTAGATAGTTGAGTTATTTGACGTCTAAACAAAATTCAAATTTTTTTTTTGTCATTTATTCATCTTCAATTTTAAGATTAAAAAAGCCCATGAAATCTCTCAATCATCAACAATCTTGAAAATCTGTAAAACACAACATAAATTATATTGTTGTTGTAGTCATTACAAGTATAGTTGAACCACTTAATAAGGTTTTTTTAGAGAAAATTAAGGAAATACACAAAAAAGAATTAAAATTAAAATAATACGCTAGATGTTTTAGAATTAAAGGTATACACTTTTTGTCTTTATTGCCCTTATTTGAAATGACCAAAAAAAAAATATATTTGTTAAAGAGAATATTCTCTCTCTCTCTCTCTCTCTCTCTCTCTCTCTCTCTCTCTCTCTCTCTCTCTCTCTCTCTCTCTCTCTCTCTCTCTCTCTCTCTCTCTCTCTCTCTCTCTCTCTCTCTCCGCGTTGTCGCTCTTTCTTTCTCTCACACATATACAAAAGTTTTGGATAGTTAAAATAGGGATACATGAGTCCAAATTGTAAATCGGATCCGTAAGCCTCTTAAATCAATCAAAATCAAGATAAATCTTCCAAGTACGATTTTGTTAAAGTTGGGCTTTGTCTTAAATCGAATTTATTCTATAATGATTGGTTTGATGGTTATGCTTGTGTGCATGTTCCTTTTGAAATACCTTACGTTTTAATCCGTTGAATTTAAAGGTGAAATCGATTACCTCTTAGTTTTGAAAAAAAAAATGGAGGACTCTCGATTCGTTTTTTATTTTGTGTGGGTTTTTGAAACACAAGAGAAAGTTTTGATTTTTATCTAGTTTCTGGGGAATTAGCTTGATGGATTGCAATTTTATGCACTTATTGCATAGTGTTTGTTTAGTAATATAAATTGTTTATGTTTTTGATTCTGGTTTTTGTTGTTGTTCAGATGAGAGGAAACGCTTGTTTCTAATCATTGAGGATAGCAGAAGATGAAATCTTCCATGTACACTCTCTAAATTCATATATATGATATTGCTTCTACCTGACAAGAACAAGATTTGTGGTTCTACTCTGCAATGAGAACTCTTGTTTTCCTAATTGCTCAATGGCATGTGTTTTTTGGTTCTGTTTTCAATCTCTATGAGTTAAATTGGAGTTTGATCTAGGGATTATAGTTGTTGGATTTTGAGATATGGAGGATATTGGGTTGGTGAATCAAGGTTGGAAGTGAATGGAATCACAAACAGATATGTGTTTGAATGTTTGTTTTGTGATTCGATGTTTTGTAGAGAAGATAGGAGAGCTAGTGTAGGGTCATTGGCCGTTGGTGTGTTTTGGATGTGGGAAGCTACTAGGGTTGTTTTGTTTGTATATTGTTTATTGGAAATATTGTATTATGAGAGGTTTCCGTTGCAGCGCTAAATTGGGATCGTCTGTTTTGTTTTTGATTATGTTGAGTTGCTTCCTTAGCTTGACTTCATTGTCTTACTTGGTCTATGTTCTCCTCAGTATGGTAACTTGTCTTTAGATGCTTGTTCATTATAGAGATGACTCATTTGCTTTTTGGTTTTATATACATAATAGAGATGTGTTAATCTAACTATAATATCCACAACTCCACTTTGTATCATAATTATCTATACGTTTTCTTACCACTTCTACACTTTCTAAACCACTAAGTCATTTATTAACAATTTGATCCCCACTACAACCCTCAACAATTATGGTTTATATAAGAACGCCAAAAGACTGGAAGATAAACCTACATACTTGAATTCTTTATCAAAATATTCCAAAAAAACACTCGGTTTCAAAATTTGCATTATATTTTTAACCTCCACATAAAACAAGAAGAGTAAGATCATGAAAACCTCAACGGAGTGCAATTACATGTTGGGTAGCAGCGTTCAAATTATCTAGGTTCTGTTTACGAATTAAAAGATCAAAGTTCTAGCAGTCTACAAGTGATCAGCCGTGAAGCCTTTGAAGTTGCCGTTAACAAATTACCCACATCTACGAGAACTACGTCTTCTACTTCTTTATGGTTTCACTCCATCTTTCTCGGTGAAGGTGCCCACGGTATGGTTTATTTGGCTTTACGAAATGATGTTGTAGCCGATGATTCTTTACCGTCAAAGATGGCCATTAAATCTGCTCCTATTACACTGTCTTCTAACCTTCGCGAAGAGGAACAAATTCTCAAAAGCCTTTCATCTCCTTTTGAGATCTCTTGCTATGGTAGCAAGATTGCGCCCTCAGAAACTCGACCTTATGGCATCGACTATAATTTAATCCTAGAATTTTGTGACGGAGGAAGTATTGCGGATTACATCAAATGTCGAGGAAACGTGATGGCAACGAGCAAAGTTAATTCATTTGCTTTAGACATCCTCAATGGTATTAATTACATACACTCGCACAAAGTAATTTATTGTGATATTAAGCCAGCTAATATCTTACTTAAACCGCAAGTCCTTCGTGTAATGCCTGATCGGTTTGAGCCAAAATTTGGTGATGGTTTTAGGTTTAGGAGAGGGAAATTGTTTTAGATTATGGCGTTGATATATGGGCGTATGGATGTTCAATATTAGAGATGTTTACTTGAATCAGACCATGGAGTGAGCTTGGGTTATTAACCGAAAAATTGAAAGATATCATCGGCACAAGCAACGTAACGCCGAAAATTCCCACATGGATATCTGATGATGCAAGAGACTTTCTACAAAAATGCTTAGAGAAAGATCCTCATAAAAGGTTTGATTCCAATACTTTATTGAAACATACATGGTTTTTATAACAATCAAGAACTAGCATATGAAGGCTGATCTTAACGAATATCTCTTATACGAACTTGTATCTATGATTAAGAATATTCCTATATAAAAGTTAGATTGTAAATAGATTCATATACAAAAAATCTTTAATCATTGATTACAAATTTAAAAACCAAATCAGATTTACCGTGGGCAGATTTGAAGCTCACACGATTAGGGTAATGTGTTCTAGCTGCGTTGACGAAAGATTACACCTCTTTATGGGTTTCAAAGGATCGACGATGAGATTAAGACGGAGGTGAAACACTAGATAACGAAGATTTCAAGGATTTCGAGCAACGATATTAAATAGAAGTGTAGATTTGTGCAATCATGCAACCGCAAAAGTGTAAATATCAAATTGTATGTTATCGGTAAAAACTAATATCATCTCTCAAATAGATGATGTATGTGGAATCTACGATCTTGATGTTAGATTGTTAGTGTGTTTAATTTTTTTGAAATTTTGTTTTAATATTTACTAATTCACAATTTAAATGACAAAAGAATATGCTTTTGTTAATAACCGGAAGCCCTTCAATTTTTCAACACTCTGTTTCATTTTTCTTTTCTATCATGTCCTTTGTTTTGTTCTCATTTATATGTGTATATTTCTTGTTGTAAACAATCTTCAATACAAAGATAGCAATATGTTATGTTGTTCACTTGGTATAAAGGAAGACTAGTATATAACAACTTCAACGTTAGTTTAGTTGAGAATTTTTTATCTGAGAGAGCAAAAACATAAAAACGTGAGTGATGCGAACTTGGAGATTGTACAAATGTGAGCTTAGAGATTTGTAACAATCTAATTATACACAAAATAAGAATACTAAACATGACTACTTGAACAGATAATATGATTTGGTAAACTACTTATAGAGACCTAAACAAGCAAACTTAGACATTAGTATTATGGCTAAACCCCTTAATACACTTAAACATTTGCCATATTCCAATGACAAAAACCAAAAAAATTGAAATTTTGCATAAGACAACATTGATCCTTTCTTGGCTTACACAAAACAAGGCATCACAATTTCTTAACTTCTCAAATTTAAGCAATCATGTCCTAGTGAACCCAAGTGATGGAATCTTCCATGTTCCTAGTCAGTAATAAAGTAACAATGTCCAGTCCTCTACAAATGTGTGCTTGCTCTATGTATGTTAGAGCTTCCTTCAAGTGCTCTCCATTCTTCAGGTGAACCAGTACATTGCATATTAAAAAGAACCAACATGAAACCATCAGGACGAAAATCATTGGCTCTCAAGGGAAAAAGAGAACTCTCAAATATAGGCACTACATGCTTAAACTCTTACATGTACAAGGATGAAACAGATAACTGATCCGTTAAATGAAATTATACATAAATGTTATACTAGTCATGTTATACTGAATAGATTATACATACATGTAAGCAACACAAGCCATTGAGCAATTAAGAAAACAAGAGTTCTCCTTGCAGAGCAGAACCACAAATCTTGTTCTTGTCAGGTAGAAGCAATATTATATATATGAACTTAGAGATTGTACATAGGAGATTTCATCTTCTGGTATCCTCAATGATTAGAAACAAGTTTTTTCTCACATCTCAACAACAACAAAAACCAAAATCAAAAACATAAACAATTTCTATTGCTAAACAAACACTATGCAAGAGGTGCATAAAATTGCAATCCATCAAACTAGTTCCCCAGAAATTAGATAAAAATAAAAACTTTCTCTTATGGTTCGAAAACCCACAAAAAAACGAATTGAGAATCCTCCACTTTTCTTTCAAAACTAAGAGGTAATCGATTTCACCTTCAAATTCAACGGACTAAAATGTAAAGTATTTCAAAAATAACATGCACACAAGCATAACCATCAAACCCATCATCATAGAACAAATTCGATTTAAGAAAAAACCCATCTTTAACAAAATCGTACCTGGAAGATTCGTCTTGATTTTGATCGATTTAAGAGGCTTACGGATCCGATTTACAATTTGGACTCATGTATCTCTGTTTCAACTATTTTTGTGAGAGAGAGAGAGAGAGAGAGAGAGAGAGAGAGAGAGAGAGAGAGAGAGAGACGACGACGACGCATAGAGATAATATATTCTCTTTAACAAATATTTTGTTTTTAGTTTGGTCGTTTCAATTAAGGACAATAAAGTGTATATCTTTTTTTTTTAACGACAATCAATTTTCTTAACTTGAAGAAATATGGTCACTATGTAAAATATTGTCAAGAAAATGAGGAACATAGGAGTAAACTAAGTAATGAGATACATGATCTAATTCCTTTGTGATCCTATCAGCCCCTCTATTACTTTGGCGATCAACCCAAACCACTTTTGTTTCCTAAAACTTCCTTTGCCATTGGTGAATATCACAAATCCAATTGTAGAGATGGAAATGTTGCTCTTGTCGATTGATTAATTGAGTGGCTGTCCAATTATCACCTTCGAAGATGACTTTTTGGTATCCTTTACTCCAAGTATATTGACTAGCCATGAGAAGAGCATGTAGTTCAGCCCGAATAGATGATTCGCAGATTTGTCCTAGACTGTGACATGATTCCAGATAGAAACCTTGAGAGTCCCGAATGCCATTCTCGAAGGTGTTCCATCTTGTTTAAATCGGCAATCGTAATTGCATTTAACAAATCCCTGGGGTGGTCTCTTCCATTGTGAATGAATCGTCCCCTATGTGTTTTACGCTTACATGGCATTGGGTTTGTAGCAAGCCAGTCTCTTGTTTCTCTCACGGCATTAACAATATCTTTCCGCCAAGTGCTTTGTTGTCGCTGATATAATAAGGTATTCTGACTTTTCCAAATTCTCCACATGATCCATAAGGGGCTTCGCCGTTGAAAATCTGTGAGAGTGTGATCTATGTTGTTTTCAATAATAGCCTGAAATTTAACTTCAAAAAAAGAGTGTAAATCCATCAAGATCGGATTTGTAAGTTGAGAACTCTTCCAAATGGCTTGAGAATAGTTACAGCAAAATAATAGATGATCCATGGATTCTTCATGTAAGCAGCATCGTCGACATTGTGTGTCTCTAGTAATACCTCTATTCTTTAGAATTGTTCCTATTGCCAATGCTTGTGATTGTAGACGCCATAGAAAATGCTTAATTTTTGGTGTTGCATGAAGTTTCCAAATTGCATCTTTTATCCGAGGATCACCTCTTTGAGGATCGATATATGAATATCCGAAAGATGAGTACTGAACCAATAGCCAGATTTAACTGTGTAAACTTCATCACGAGTTTAATTCCATCCAATCAAGTCATATGGTTGGGCAGAACACACTTTAATCTTAAGAATTTATGGAACATCCTCTGCTTGTATCACTCGGGCAATAAGCTCTTGATTCCACAATGTTGTTCCTGGAATAAAAAGATCTTGTACCATTTGAACATCTGTTATAATTCCTTCTTTCAATCTTGGACTTCGTGGTGGTTGCGTTCCCAGCCAAGCATCGCAGAAGATATTTATTTGTGTTCCATCCCCAATTATGCAACGCATACCTTGTTTAAGCAAATTGCGACCTTCCAAAAGCAATGTCCAAATATATGATGGATGTATATCTTTAATTCTAAAACATCTAGCCTATTCTTTTAATATTTTTTTTTTGGATGTATTTCCTTAATTTTCCCGGTTTTTATGACAACATTATCATTTCGTTGGACTGCGTATGTATGTGATACTAGAGGTGGGACGGATCCGGATATCCGGCTTTTTTTGAGGATATCCGGATCCGCTGGATCCGTGACTTTACTATCCGAATCCGGATCTGTGGCACTCGGATATCCTTCTAAATATTAACATATCCGCGGATATCCGGATCCGTAAAAACATTAAAAAAAAATTAAAGTATTAAAATAATTTCAAACTGATTTTTTTTGTAAAATTATTATAATTTTATTGAAAAATAAATAAAATATTATGAAAAATGATTTTAAATGTATTTTATTATGTATAATTTTTTTAAAAATAAAAAAATATTAAGAAAAAAATATTTTTTTATATATTTAAAGGATCCGGATCCGGACTTAAAAATTAGGATATCTGGATCCGGATCCGTTTTTGACGGATTCGTGATTTTACTATCTGGATCCGGATCCGGCCCCCGGATATCCTAATTTTTAAGTCCGGATCTCGGATCCCGGATCCTGGATAATAATTTGGATATCCGGGGGCCGGATCCGAAGCGGATCTCGGATCCCGGATAATAATCCCACCCCTATGTGATACATATGTATCCCAACGCCCACCCATCATATACCAATATCGATAAAGGGTGAAGACTTAGGACGCCTAGCTTGTACAACATTATGAAGTAGAGTGACGTGGCTCAGAATGAGTGTTGATCTCATGTTAGCCTATTTGACTATTTCTCAGATGAAACACATTGTACAACACATTCAAATTTTTCTCCTAGTCTCAATTTTTTTTAACGAGTGTTTAATAACTTTTTAATTACCATTTAATAATTTGTAATTGTGTGAAAAAAACTGGTCTATTGATAAGCTCAACATCTAAAAATCGACTATACAAGCCCGGTTCACTTATATTGTGGATTTTGTGTAATGGTTCTAATTTTGTAAGAATAAGCTTAACTTTTATTGTCTTTCCCATCAAGAAAATGAAATGTTTATATACAAGAAAGCAAAAGCGGCACGAGCACGTAACCTTTTATTTTCCCATGTAGATCTTGACGAGTCGGCAGAAAATACCCGATTTCGGGATGTTTTTACCGACCAAATGTGATTTAATATATAGAGTTTGTTGACAAAAAAAAAAAAAAAAAAAAAGCAAAAAACAAAAACCAATGTAAAAGCCATTTTCCTATTTAAGAACGCTTTCTCAATCAAAATATGAAATCTGAAATCTGAAGTTACTAATCGTAGCTTTATGAGATTTGACGACGCCTCAGGATAAGAGAGAAATCAAGATGAAACATTTGAAGTTCAAGGCCAAATCCTTCTCCAACGACTACCACTAAGCGTCCTTTGGTTAAGACTCGGTTCCTCACCAATTCAGCTGCCAATGTCTTACCCCGGAGACAAGACATAAGAATCTCACTCACGTTTTGTCTCCACCCTTCCATGGAAAACCAAAAGACAGGAACTTGAATGCCTTCACCAATGATTGATCCTTTCACTCCAAGATACCTGTATCACACACAACAATCACAACTCAATATAAGTGACTGGATAAATTTCGTTCAACAAAATGGCGACTTGTTAAGCCTTAAGTCGTAACAACAAACGTAAGAAGAGAGCTGCTTACTCCTTGTGGAGCATGGTGTACATTACTCTTGGAGTTTTACTGAGAACCGATCCCTGAATGTAATTCTGAGAAGAGAAGCTAGTGTTTAGTCTAGGGAAGCGAAATGGGTTCTCAACACAAAATGTAATAGAAAGCTCACTGGACATATTTACCTTGTCTAGAGCTCCTCCTTGGGCTGAAGCACCAAGATTCTGTATGAAGAGAGAATCATTACATAAAAGTGTATAGATTTTTCATAAACTGGATTCCATTCTCCATATAGATAGCTACTATTACAACCTAACGAAGGTGCATAGTAATTTCCGAATATCATTACTAACCACAGTAACAACTCAAACCAAAAGCTTTTGCTATCTATCTCTTTTAACGAGGCTCTAGACATTGACACATATAAATTGGATAGGCTTACTGTAAAAAACTTTGCAATCCAGTTAAGCAGATCAATCATAACCGGAATCGTCACACCGCGAATCAAAATCGATGTAACAATAATACACACCCACCTAAAAACAGGCAAATATGTAACACACAAAATCATTCCATAAAACATTAGACAACAAATAGAGCTTTTGCCAAAAGATTCAAACTAGAAAATTACCACTGAGAAAACGTGAAAGAATGGAGCAAGGTAAGCAAGTGATGAAGAGAAGCAAGAGCATCAGCAACATTATGTAACGCATATGAGTTACTAATCCCAGATTGCAAAACCCAATCAGTGAGGACTCCCATAGATTCAAAAGCTGTACCGGAACCAGCGAAATTGAAGGTCGAAATGAACCGATTCGAATTCGCCATAGGGGATTGGAAGGGATAGAGATTGCGAGAGATAACCGATAACGAATTCTGGTGAAGGAATTTCGAATTGATGGAGTTTGGGATTTGGTTTCTTCTTCAAGACGAGTCTGATGAAGGAGGAGGCATGAATAAGATGATCGGTAACGCCGAGCGTTAAGCCCGGATCTGAGAGCTACCAGTGACATTATTGATCGGTGAAAAGCAAAGACGAATCCGAACACACCTGAAACGGAAAGGTACGTAAGAAATCAAAACGCGATAATAGCAAATTCATGTAGAATCTAAACTGTGACTGAGAAATTGGGATTTACGGATTTGTTGAAAATAGAAAAGGGAAAATTTGTTGAAAACTTCCGATATTTTCGGATTATAGTAAAAGATCTGAATTTCTTAATTACAAGAAGTTTGGTATTTTAATCCGAATGTGAAATTTGTTTCTACCAAAGTTTGTACCTCGTCCAAAAGATGGTCCATGAGTCATGAGAGCCATCTTGTTGATGGTCCAAAGATTCTTGTAAGACAAATAGAGTTATTCTTAAAGTTACTGTTTTTTTTTTTTTTCAAAAGAAACCTTGAACTACATTGTAGTTAACTTCTTTTTTCGTCAAAACAATAAATTTTGTTACTTGCGTAATAACTTCGACACATTACAAGCCGATAAGGCTCGTTTAGCTAACGAATCCGCCAACATACTGACATCTTGTGAAAAAAAAAAAAAATCTTTCAAAAATGAGAAGCTAACATACTAATCTCAAAGAGAAGGTTGTAAATCTCCATATTCGATTCCTTTTTCCGGAGAAGGTTAATCAAAACCAACGAATCTGAATACACGTGCAAGCATTCCACACCTTTTCCTTGAGCCATCTTATGGGCCTGAATCATTGCCCAAGTTTCTGCAACTAGAGCCGAGTATATGTTCGGAAAAGGAAGCAGATGTTCCTCCCACACATCCTTTAATCCAGCTTGTGTGCGTCCCTTTGACCAAGCCGCATCCGTAAATAATATGGTGCTCTTTGGGTCACATTCTTGCTCTTGTTGTATCGATGGCCTTTCTCTTCACTTTGGTAAGGCCTCTTGAGCCACTTGCCAAGACTTTGTTTCTCTTATGGCTTGGCTTATATTTGCAAAGTTTAGACGATTCCTGGCCGTCCAAAGATTCCAGCAAAATTCGAGTACGACAATAAGTCGTAAGATAGTCAAGTATAGATGTCATGGAGATTATATTCATTGGGGTAATCGGAGCAAGTTGCACACTTGAGCATTGGAAGCAACGTTTTTTTTTTTTTTGGTCAAATGAAAATAAGAACGTTTCAAATTCACACAAGTATAATAATTTCCAGTCTAAATAAAATGGTGTGCAACGAATAAAAACGAAAAATAAAGTACAAAATACTCAGCGAATATCTCTGGTTTCAGTACGCAAACCGAACCTCTTACAGTCGATTCGGTTGGTAGCTTTTACCGGCAGTAAAACCTTCCGTATAGGCTGTGCTCTTGTACATATTCTGCAATTTAACCCAAAACCAACATTGGTACAAAACCGTTTAATGAAAACCATCTACATGGATTGTTATGTACTTACCGCGAGGCTGGTGAACTCTGAGGCAAGGCGTTTTCTCAATGTGTCTGTCAAAGCAATCCGGTCTTCGACACTCTCTCCCTTCATCTGTATAATAAGGTTTCAATAACCAGTTAAGAAATAACCTCAAACCATTACTATATTTTCTTAGTTTGAGATGGATGTATTGTTACCTCGGACAACAACAGCGCCGATGTTTTGTCCAAAATCTCTTCCACGAATTTCGCAGGGTCCCTGAAAACTAATGTGGCTGAATCGTCCTTGACGCTCTTCTCATTACTGGCTGGCTTGCTTGATTCGGCTGCACAAGTGGAGAAAAATGGTTTATATAAACCGATCTTCCAAGCAATAATAGATTATCACAAAGCCGTGTAATTCGAAACAAATGGCCAAAACCTGATGCGGTAAGCTTAGTCGGTGCTGACACATTTTTTGGAGGGGTTTGTACCGAGGGTGTTTTATTAGTAAGCTCGGGGATAGCAGACAGAACATAAACAGCTAGATCTGGAGGCTGGTCTTTACCCACTGCCAGGTTAGCCTAATAAAGCAAAACCATTAGTATAACAGGTCAACCCTGAAGAAAGGAAGTCTCAAGTTAAAAGTTGAGAACATTTACCTCAAGGTCAACGTATACAGGATCTCTCCCTATCGACTTGAGAAACTTGTCAAGACACAATGTGTTAAGAGCTGGAAATGATATGGACCAACCGGATCAGTGTATAATGCGTTACAGATCACAGAATGTGAAAATAATAACCAGAAATGAAAAAAGCTTACAAATTGAGACATCATTAGACAATGGATGGAAGATGCAACGGGTTTGGTTCTTGAAGTTTTGGTCTAACAGGAGGCACACGTCTCTTTAACAAAGAAATATCGAAACAAAACGTCAATCAATGTTAAAAAAATCAAAAACCGGAAGGCCACACAAATGAATCAATACTAAGCATATGATACCTCGCTGTTTCATTTACTACTGCAAACGGGGTAACACATCCAAGAGATACCTTTAAGGAAAAGAGAGTTTATAATTGTTCATTAGATAAAATCATGAAACTAAGTAACATAAATTCACTACGCAAAACAAACGTATCACCATGAACCAATCGACTCATATTAAGCAATCCGGTTTGGTGAAAGCATTCTTACTAAAGTTCAGGAACAATACCTGCAAGAGCTCACCAAGTGCTTCTTCAGGAGCCATTCTTATTCCTGCTTTTCCCACACCAAGTCTATGAGATAAAACTGTTTGGATTACAAGTCACAGTGAACACCCATTAACATCAAAACAAACATCTTGATTTCACTTCTTCTAAAGGAAAACGTAAAAAATAACCTTTCATGTCGACTTTTGTATCAACCATCGCTGAAACTATGTAATACCGATGTTTCTTGTCCTGCAAAAAAGAACGAACAAAACGCAATTGAGCCATTTATAACTCCGTAAAGAGGTTAATGGTATCTACACATTTAAACATTACCTTCAACAAGAGATTCTTACTTAGTGCCCCTTCACTACTGCTTACATACTTGGCCTAAAGATTTAGAGAGGTCAAAACAAAGCCTTTATAAACACTTATGCATATTACAATATTTATAAATCTAAAAGTATTTTTCACCTGTTCTTCGACGGTTAGAACAGGCGGATGTTCATACTTGGAGTAATCAATCTCAAGTTCCTGAAAAATCAAGACGTTAAATTTGCGACATTCTCAAAAAGGAATTAACTTTGGCACAAATAAAATCGGGTTATACATGCAAGCACCAGAGAACAAGGAAGACGATTAAACCTAAAAACATGTCTTTTATTATGATTTCGTTTGATAAATTCGAAGAAAGTTCTGAGAAATCAAAATAGAGTTTAAGAAGACGATTGGAACCTGAAGTCGAGCGAGCAATTCATCTTTGGAGAAACCCATTGGAACAATATCAATTTATAAATCGAAGAATTTGGGACGGAGACCAGAGCAAAGGACTGCAGAGCAGGGGACGGAGAAGAGGAAGTAGGTTTTTCAATCGTATTCTTCTTCTTATTAGCACAAAATACAACCTTTTACTCCAATCAGAGGATTTAAATTGGGCTTCTAAATCCCAAGCCCATTTTAGTTCACTCGCAAAGCCTAGAAAGCCTAACATATAAAATAAGAGCCCAATACAATTTTATTATATGAAAAGTATCAATTAAACCCTCAAATTTGCCAAATTTGCCTAATAAAATTCAAAGTTCGGGAAAAAACCCGAAAAATACCCCAACTAATTTATATTTGGCAGAAAAATACATGAACTTTTTAGATTGCCAGAAAAATACCTCAACTAAATATAATTGTTTGTTTAATACACATATTTTCAAAATATGATCGTTTTACACTTTCAGATTAACGGAAGTTGGCGTCCGTTAACAGAATAGAAAACGTCGTTAGACTAATTTAAGCAAAATTTCTAAAAAATACCCTAAATAATTATTTTTGCCAAAAGTATACACGAACTTTTTTAGTTGCCATAAAAATACCTCAATTAAATAAAATTGTCTTTTTAATACGCGGATGAAGTATTTTGTTCAACTAACCATTAGGCCACGAAATCCGATGGTAAATTAATGTAAGTTGACACTATTAACCCCTATATTGTTTCTCCAACTCATCATTATCATGATTGACTCCAATATTTTTGGAATCCACTGTTGCCTAATTATTTGGCATATTATTATCTTCTCCATAATGCAATTGAGTTTTGTGAATTGTGAATCATTGTATACAAATCAAACTCAAATAATGAATACAAATCAACAATCGAGTTCATAACCAAACTTCAAAATCAAACACAAAGTACTTAAGTTATACATACAAATTGAATGACCCTAATCAAACACACACAAAAAGAAGAAAATTGGACGGTATCAACTACACTCTTGAGATTCATAAAAATTTCTAAATCAATTTTTTTTGCTTATGAACAAAGTACTTCATCCGCATATTAAAAAGACAATTTTATTTAGTTGAAGTATTTTTATGGCAACTAAAAAAAGTTCGTGAATAATTTTGGCAAAAATAATTAGTTAGGGTATTTTTAGGAGTTTTGCTTTAATTAGTCTAACGGCGTTTTATATTCTGTTAACGGACGCCAACTTCCGTTAATCTGAAAGTGTAAAATGATCATATTTTGAAAGTGTGTGTATTAAACGAACAATTATATTTAGTTGAGGTGTTTTTCTGGCAACCTAAAAAATTCATGTATTTTTCTGCCAAATGTAAATTAGTTGGGGTATTTTTCGGGTTTTTTCCCTTCAAAGTTCTTCAAAATACTCTAGAAATTTAAACTACCCCCAAAAAATGGATTTGAAGGCGATTTTAGGGGGAAAAGGAAAGTTATCCGATCACCTTCTCTCTATAATTTCTCTCCACCTTCTCTCTTAAATCAGGAGATAAAGTATTTCATATCCGATCTGTCCGACGTCCGGTTTTTGTACCGGCGTCGTGGCTTTAGTTTGTAAATCTGCTTTGTTTCGGTTCTTAGGTTTGTGTAATATAGTTGTTTTCTCCGATCTTTGATCAGTTTCCTTTTCCAAGTTCCGGTGAAATTTTTTGTTCCGGTTAGACGGATTTTATCTTCCGACTTCATTCGGATTCGGCTTGCGACTCGTTCAGACTTGGTTGTGCTTCATCTCCTTTATAGTTTTGAGTTTCTTTTTCAAATTTGAAGATGAAGCTTGAATCTATGTTGCGGATCTGAGCTACTCTTTTCTTTATTTGGTATCATCCTTCCTGGCTGGGAGATTTATCTCCCCATAATCCCAATTTTGAAGCCTCAAGCAAAGGTGATGGGTGTTTGACCATGTGTTCGTGATGATCGGTGGAGATTTCTCGAAAGGGAGCATCATCAAGTCGCAGCAAAAGGAGATTATCAAAGATATCTTAGAGGTCTTCGAGTTGGTTTCACTGGCTCAGCGGTGGTGCTCGGCGGCACAGGTAGTGTTCTTCCGGTATTGACATCATTGATTCAACCCGAGATTGACATGTTTGTTACATGTGTAGCTTTTAGGTGATTTGTTATCATTAACGATTTGTCTCATTAATTGGGTTTGTATGGGCCTTGCAATATCTTTGTACCGGTCTTTGGATCTTTATCAATATATATGGATTGCCGACAAAAAAAAAAAGAAGGCGGTTTTAGGGGTGATAATGCAGGGATTAAATGCTCAATTTCCCTTTTAAAAAAAATCAAAAAAAAAAAAAAATTAACCATCACAAGATTCTGCAAATATTTGGAATTGACATAATTATTTTTCAATTATCTTTTTTTATAATAATTTTAAATTATATTCAAACAAAAAATGTGACTTGTTTATGAAGAAATCATAATAATTATGATGGTTTCGATGGTTTAAATTATTCTACAATTATCGTATGTGAATATTAAATCGTCAAATTAATGTTAACTTTGTAAACTTTATCTCAGAGAACGAATGGTCATATAAGTAATCTTGTAAAGGGATAAACGCTTCATTAAAATTCTTCAAAAGAAATCCAGAGCCTAAATGGTTATAAAACGATTAGAGAGTAGCCATATATAGTTCATGTTGCACTACGTCTAGGATCAAGGTTTAGAAACATCAAATCTTCAAGTCAGGTTTCGAACTCTTCGATACTTTATGAGGGGCGGCTGACACAGGTGCAGAGAGAGCTCTCGGCTACCGACCTCAAGTCTATAAAATGTGCGGCGGTTTTTGAGATTTTTTTTATAATATAATTGACAAATCAAATACTATTATGGGACTTAACAATTGTTATAACGAGACAACATAATCGTATAATAGAGATCACGATTTCACGACCAATGTTGGATCTATTTTAAATATTGCCTTGTGATTTAGCAACACCAAGTTCTTATGTCTTTTGCATATCTTACATAAGAACAAAAATGTTGTGTTTTCTGTTTCTGAATGTGCATTATAAATATAACTTATGTTAAGTCTCGTTTGTGCTTATAATCAGTGTCGGTCCAATGTTTTTGGGTGCCCTAAGCAAGTTTTTTAAAAAGTGCATTTTTCGTATATCGTAAAAAATAGCAATATAAGTAAAAAAAACACTAAAAAATTTTGTAAACCTGTTCATAATCCAGAGTAGTTTGTAAGAAAAATAAAAACAACAACAAAATAAAATTTTATTTTAAAATATTGCCCTTTATGTATTTTTGTTTGAAAATCATTCATAAAACTTACATAGTCGAGTTTTTTAACCATCTCCATTTCAATCGATTGCAAAACCAACCAATTCATTCTCTCTTATGATATGGTAGACCGCAAATAATTCTTTATTAGCTTCAACTTCGAAAAACTTTTTTATGCGGTGGCTACGATACCAGAATGATCAATAATATACAATAAGCTTTATTTGTCAGACGTCTTTCTCAATTTAGAATATTTTTTTTACTAAGGCCTTTGCAAAAACTAGTTCACTCACAAGATTGAAAACATCCACTTGATACTCCATGACTTTAATTCGTGCAACAATGTAAAACCAAAGAAGAGAAGATCAAAGAGGAAGCGTGAGAGAGCTCAATCATTGTTTGATATTTTTTTCTAAACAAGAATTTTAACTAATAAAATTAAATTAGTTTTGAAAATAAGTAATTAACATGTTTTTTGAGATAAGCCCACAGACATTACAAAAGACTTTGGAAAATGTTTTACAAATATTATTATTATTATAGTAAAAATCGTTAATAATTTTTTTTAATTATACCTATAACAAAAATTTAAATTAAAAAAGGTCCTTCTAAATTTAGGACCCTAAGCGGTGACTTTACTGGTTTGCCCTCTAGTCCGAGCCTGCTTATAATATTATATTGTGGCCTAAACAAATGTGAAAACTTTAAAACTTATTTAGAAGACATTGAGAAAATAATGCAACGTGATGTGTTTTGTGCGATCATTAACAGATACCAAAAAAAAAGATAAAAAAAAAAAGAGAAAGATTAAGCCCGTCTCGGTTCGCAGAATCTCATGTCATGTGTAGTGAGGCACATTTCGTGGGATCCACTATAACCAAAAGCCTATGTCAGACTCGTTGAATTTCCAATTTTTTGTTGCTGTTTTTCAATGATTTTTCGTCTATTTATTCGCTCGTAGACAATACAAAATGTTTGATCACATCTATTTATTTCATTTTTATTAAAGATTTTCAAAATAAAGATTCAAACACTTACCCTCGGCTTTGAACATACAGAAATCTCATATATCACGTATCTTTATTTTTTCATTTCCTTTATATATATGCTCATAAAACTAAATATCGTCATGCAATATAACTAAACAAAAATGTTAACTTTTACTGCAAAAGATTTCTAAGAAATAAAAACTCAGTTTTAAATTAAGTATAAGATTTTGTAATCACTTTTTTTTTATCATAAGAAGTATTTTGAGAGTATGACTGCGCCTAGATCAATAACTCTCTTGCAATAACCGAAGAACACGTAAAAACTTTAGAATACTTGTATGGTATAATCATAATATTTTCCAAAGCTTAAATAAATGATTTTGATCACGTAATTTGGTAGATCTTCAAAAAAATCAGAAAAAGCAAGTAAATAAATTTTTTTTTTGTTTTGAAATTTAAGTAAAGAAAGTTGATACTAATAACGTCATGTTTAAGAGAACTGTCAGTCGCCTATTCTACCATTTTAGATGACATTTCGTGAGAAGGGAACAAAATAGTATATTTAAGGTCGTCGACTAAGAAGAGAGAATCATAAAAGAAATAGAGAAATCAAGTTGACTCCAGTCGTAGGAAAGGAAATTATTAGATTGTCATCAGATCCATTTCTTAATGAGAACAAGAAGGTTTATGGAAAATCATATTTGCACTTGTTTATTGGGTACAATAAAAGATTAATAAGATCGGATAGGTTTATGGCACTTGAGTATGTCATCTACTTTCCTCGCCGGTTATCCAAGCTATTTAACAAGCGGATGCATACATGCACGAGGTGTAGTCGGTTATTTGCGTCGGGATTAGGCAATTATTTGCAATGTAGGCAGCATTATGATTTTTTATCTTTCCAAAGACTCTGAGATGATTTGTTTGATCTTACCATATCTGGGTATGTGAAATCGTTAAGTTTAATTCAAAATAAAAAAAAGGTTTAGAGATAAGTTTGTGTGAATCTTAAAGTGTCGAACACTTTTCCTCTTAGGATTATTTGGTACAAAGAATTGTAGTTCATCGGTTATACGATCAAAGTATATTAGACTTCCTCCAGTTAGTTGTGTACTCTTTTATCAAGATTCATACTAAGTTGTTTAGCAAAAAAAAAAAAAAAAAGTTCACTAAGTATGTTATTTTCACTCTTATGAGTTATGGGCTATATTATTAAGTACCAAAAACCTCAAATGGCAGCTATTTTATCCTTCGAGCTATTCAAATTTTATAGTATCATACCTAAATTTCTTTAGGATCGGCGAAAAGACCAAACGTTTGGCTAATCATCCATTGCATTAAACGATTCATTTAAACTAAAGTATATGTGATGTTAGTCCTAACCTAATTTACACAAGATGGTATAAATGATTAATCGTCAAAGTATAGAAACTATACTTAACCCAAATATTTATCACGTGAATTATTATGATTTACATATATAGAAATTTTAGTGTTATAAAATGTCGTAGAAGAAATCTAGTGTTATAAATATCGTAGAAGAAATCTAGTGTTCATTTCGTTTTATCCATGGATGCAAACAATATTTTTAAGCAAACTCAGTATTTGCCAAAACGTTATCAGTTTTGTAGACTTATTGTTTGAGCCTAGAGGAGCCTTTCATAGTAGGGGTGGGCATTCGATTCTTCGGTTCGGTTGTTCGGTTTTTTGGTTTTTTTGGTTCTAGCTAAAATGAGTCCATATAGAACCAAATGAGTTATGGGTTGGTTCGGTTCGGTTTCACTTCGGTTTCGGTTCGGTTCGGTTCGGTTTCACATTTAGAAGTCCATATTAGAACCAAATTGATTCAGTCTCGGTTCGGTTTTGGTTATTAATTGAATAATCGAATTGAAACCTATATACAAATCAAGTGCCGAATTAAAAATAAAACACAAAAACATTATATGTAAAGTGTTTTGAGTCTAAAGTCCTTTATAAAACACCAAATGGAACACAAATTCTATATGCATAAATGAAACACAAAGTTTGTTAGGACCAAAACACAAATTCTTAAATAAAACATAAATTCTTAATTTATGTATCGGATATTTTGGTTACCCGTGGATTTCCGGTTCGGTTCGGGTTCGGGTTCGGGTTCGGTTTCGGTTTTTTCGGTTCTAAGCACATAAGATCCATTGGGTATTTTTCAAAAATCGGTTCGGATTCGGTTCCGGTATTTTTGGTTTGGTTTGGTTCGGTTTTTTTGGTTCCGGGTGTAACATCCTGAAACCAAATTATCGATTTTGGTTTGGGGTGTCGATCGACACCAAGTGAGGGTGTCAATCGACACCAATGTTTTTGAGCAAAACCGGTTTGATTTAAATCAATCGGTTTGTGGCGCGGTTTAGGGACGGAGCCCTAGTTCGGGTTTTATAAAGCCCCAGCCGCAGAACACGACTTGGACAGAGGGAAAAATCAAAGGAAAGTGTGTTTTGTGATTTCAAGGGTGAATCGATAGGATTCGTGATCCGTTCTTCGCTGTTCGTCGTTGTTAAGGCTTGTGTGGTGTTTCGGGAGAGTGATCGTGCTGTCTCGGTGATTTTTTCCTGCGTGTTCATCGCTGATTCATCGATGTTCTTCGCTTTTCCCTTTCTCTTTTTCGCGTTCTCGAGGTGAGTGCGTGATCGTGGATATGGAATTAGGTTGTTAGGATTTGATTGTTTGTTTGTGATGTTTTGGACTGTTTTCTGTGTTGATTCTGTGTAAATTAAGTGTTCTGGAATTGTGTTGATCGGGTGATAGAACGGAACTCGAGTCGCGAGAGGATTATACTCGGTTCAGGTTCTCCCGAGAGGTGTCGATCGACACCTAGAGGTAGTGTCGATCGACACCACTGTGTTGGGATCGTGAGGATCGGTCGCTTGTGTGAAGCGTCGATCGACACCAAGTGGTGGTGTCGATCGACACTCCCTGTTTTAATTATTGAATTTTATTGTTTATTGTGAACGGTTGATTGCTCGCGTAGAATTGATAATCTATTTCCTATTATATATCCGGTAGACGGGATGACCGCTCCACTAAGTATTTATTAAATACTTACACAACTCGTTTTTCCCAATTGTGTTGCAGGTAAAGGAAAAGGAAAAGTGTGATCGCGGAATCATGGCTTTGGGAGAGGATGATTAGGATTGTCGTTTTGTTTTCCTATTTTGCTAAGTTCTAGTTAACCCGGTTAGGTTGCTAGAAATGCATTGATTATTTATTGATATTTTATTTGTACATGGTTTTATTATTATTGGAATTTTATTATTGGATTATAGGTTGATGAGTTGTTTCCGCAGAATTAATTAGTTATTTAAAAAAAAAAAAAGACCGGATGTTACATTTTGGTATCAGAGCATATACGGTTTTAGGACTGTTAGTTTTGGATGAACTGAGACTATGTGTTTAAATTGATTATTGTGTTTAGTCAATTTTAGTCTTAGAAATCATCCTCTCCGGCCTTCAAAGAAATTCCGCGGTGAGTTTTGTTGTGTTTTGATTGTGACTTCTGGAGTGCTTATCTATTGATCGGTGTTGCAGTGAGATGTATACCAGAGGTAGAGGTCGTGGCAGAGCTGGTGCCCGTGGGGCCAGAGCAGTAGCCCGTGGTGGCGGAGTTGGTGGCTGTGGAGGCTAGGGCCGTGGTCGTGGACCAGTTCCTGAGTCAGCAGAGAGCGTGGCGCAGAGTATATCCCAGAGTGTAGCGACCGCGTCAGAGTCCCAGTCGCTTAGTGCCAGTGTGTTGGTCGGTGCCGGTAGAGGCAGGGGAGTTCCAGCCAACCCTGGTGGGGGTGCTGCTGTAGCTCCAGGTCGTGATGACCAGCTTGTGGGATTGCTGACGCAGTTGTTGACACGTTTTCCGCCAGTGGCTCCTGAGCAGGCTCCGGGTGTTCCTCCAGTGGTCGGGTTGCAGCAGAGGGCTGCAGTTGCTGAGCAGCCAAGGGCTGCAGTTGCAGCGCATGTACCGTCTTATCATGAGATGATGGGACAAATGCAGAGGATAGCTATGCCGTTCTTCGAGGGCAGAGTTGGTCCTGAGGCGGCTGATGAGTGGCGTCTGAGGTTAGAGCATAACTTCAGATCGATCAGGTGTCCTGCCGAGTATCAGGTCGAGTTGGCTGTCCACTATCTGAGAGGTGATGCCCATTGTTGGTGGCGCGCTATTGAGGCTATGCGTGCGAAGTAGACTTGGGGCAAATTCTTGGTTGAGTTCAACGCCAAGTATTTCCCGCAAGAGGCTCGAGATCATCTCCAGATGAGGTTTATGTCGTTGATGCAGAGAGAGCTGTCAGTGCGTGAGTATGATGCCGAGTTCAGCAGGCTGGTTATTCATACTGGGCACGGTTTGGATGACGAGCGGGCTCTCGTTCAGAGGTTCTTGCAAGGACTTCGTTTGAGCATCAGAACCCAGTGCAAGGGTGGTAGATACATCTCAAAGGCGGATCTAGTGGAGCTAGCGGCTTCTATTGAGGAGGATCAGCGTGAGCAGTCTGGTCCGGTTACCGTTCAGCCTGCTGTTGTTCCTGCCGTTCAGCCGAGGAGTCAGCAGCAGCAGCAGCAGCGTAGAGGTTCTTGTTCTGGCAAGGGCGGTAAGCCTGCGCAGGGCTAGAAGAGGAGGTGGGATGATCCTTCGAGGGCGAGTTCAGGTAGCCAGGACACTCATGGTTGTTTCGGGTGTGGTAGTTCAGAGCATTGGGTGGCAAACTGTCCTAAGGTTTCCCGGGGGGCTAAGGTTTGCTTCCAGTGCGGAGAGTCAAGGTATTTCAGGCCGATGTGTCCCCAGGTGCAACAGCCAGGTATAGCAGTGATTCAGCCAGTTGGAGTTCAGCCCTTGGGTCAGATTACGGAAGTGCAGCAGCCGATTGGTCAAATTGGTCTAGCACCGCATCTGTATCCTCGGGCGGATTTTGGTCAGCATGGTGGCACCGGGCAGATTACAGGTAAATTCTAGACTCAACTTTGTAAATTTCTAGTCGAAAAATTTGTTGTCGAGGTTGTGTGTTGTCCTTTTATTTTATTTTTGGTCGGGATATCAGGGTTCTTAACGCATGTGAATTGTATAGGGACCTTGTTAGTGGGCGGTTTTGAGTCCCACGTACTGTTTGATTATGGAGCATCGAGCTGCTATATTACTCTGGAGCGTGCCGAGAGCAGTGGTATCTGGAGCAGCGCTGGTGAGCGTGCAGGCATGGTCAAGGTGGCTAGAGGTGGTTTGCTAGCAACTTCGGGCCGTGCTAGGGCAGTAGATGTTCAGATCGCAGGGTATTCAATGACGGCGGACTTGGTGATTAGTCCAGTGGCGCTTTATGATGTGGTTCTGGGGATGGACTGGTTATCATTTTACCGGGTTCATCTAGATTGTTTCAGAGGCAGAGTGAGCTTCGAGCGTGATGGTGGGAGGTTTATGTTTCAGGGGTTGAGACCGACTTCCAGTAGTCTTGTGATCTCGGCTATCCAGGCAGAGCAGATGTTAGAGCGAGGTTGCGAGGCATTTTTGGCGACGATTGTGATGGCGGAGTTCAGTGGTGAGGTTGCTTTTGAGGATATTCGAGTTGTTTGGGAGTTCGATGATGTTTTTTGGTCGTTGAAGGGGTTACCACCATCTCAGTCTGATCCTTTCACAATTGAGCTGGAGCCTGGAACAGCTCCGATATCTAAGGCTCCTTACAGGATGGCCCCAGCTGAGTTAGCAGAGCTGAAAAAGCAGCGAGATGGCCTTTTGGGTAAGGTTTTTATTAGTCTGAGTGTTTCGCCGTGGGGAGCACCAGTTCTGTTTGTGAAGAAAAAGGATGGGAGTTTCCGGTTGTGCATCGATTACCGGGGGCTTAACCAAGTCACTATGAAGAACATGTACCCTCTTCCGAGGATAGATGAGTTTTTGGATCAGCTGAGGGGTGTTACCTGGTTCTCCAAGATTGACTTGGCTTCGGGATATCATCATATTCCGATTGATAAGGCAGATGTTCGCAAGACGGCATTCTGTGTTCGTTATCATTTTCATTTGTGGTTGGTTCTTGAGAGGCTTTAGGAGCAGAAGATGTATGCTAAGTTGAGCAAGTGCAATTTTTGGCAGCGAGAGATGGGTTTCCTTGGCCATATTGTTTCTACAGAGGGAGTTTCTGTGGATCCGGCTAAGATTAAGGCTATTCGAGATTGGCCCAGACCAAGCAGTGCGACCGAGATCAGGAGTTTCTTGGGTTTGGCAGGTTATTATTGGAGGTTTGTCAAGGGCTTTGCGAGTATGGCGCAGCCGATGACGAGGCTGACTGGTAAGGATGTTCCGTTTGTTTGGTCGCCGGAGTGCGAGGAGAGCTTTGTGAAGCTCAAGGAGATGTTGACTAGTACGCCGGTATTGGCATTACCCGAGTCGGGGAAGCCTTATACCGTGTACATTGATGCTTCAAGATTTGGTCTGAGTTGTGTTTTGATGCAGGAGGTGTAGGAATTTGCTCAGGTTTTACCGGATTAATCTCTATTAATCAACCTAGTCACAATTCCTTTTCCTAGGATCTAGGGTTTGTAAACAATAAATCTGATAGAACGGATCTCGAATATACCTGGAGTTTTGCAGCGGATAGAACAGGGATTCGAGATTTAGAGCACTTCAATCGCTGTGCCTCTACTGATAGTCCACACGCACACAAAGTGGAATCCGCCGGGATGCTAGTGCCGGTAAATTGGCTGCCAGAAAGTTTTCACAAAACCCTTGTCCTCCAGGTCGTGCCTTATAACTCCTTATATAGGCCCTGGAGAAAACCTAATTGATCCTAAACCGATTCAGAATCAATTGAGTCATTAAACCAAAATCCCTATTTCGATTATTCGCCCGTGTCGATCGACACACTCTTTAAAACACGATTATTTTGATCATTACATTAATGATCATTCCCACATAAAGTATATCCAGTTTGCTTAGGTGTGTGACCCTGTAGGATCATATAATACTAGCAATGAGTTCACAACTCATAGATCATTAGAGGTTTCTAGCAAAACGTCATGACCACCTAGTATCATATGAATGTCTAATCAGGACATTCCCAACAGGAGGGTCGAGTCATCGTGTATGCTTCGAGGCAGTTACAGGGTAGCGAGCGTAATTGGCCTACGCATGATCTAGAGTTGGGAGCAGTAGTGTTCGCTCTGAAGATCTGGAGGTCTTATCTTTATGGAGGGAGAGTGCATATTTTTACGGATCACAAGAATCTGCAGCATATCTTCACTCAGCCATTGCTGAATATGAGGCAGAGGCGCTGGGTTGAGCTGCTGGCGGACTATGATCTGGAGATCACCTATCATCCGGGCAAGGCTAATCAGGTAGCAGATACCTTGAGTAGACGGTTGTTTTATTCAGCCCATAAGCAGGATATCGAGGATTTGGTAGGCGAAATTAGCACGTTGCGTCTTTGTGTCATTTCGCAGGAGCCTTTGGGCTTAGAGGATGTCGATCGGGCAAATCTTCTCAGTAGGATCAGAGTGGCTCAGCAAAGTGATCAGGGTTTGGTTGGTATGTCGCGAGTTGTGGGTTCTAAGTTTAATTTATCTCCGAATGGGACGATTCTAATTCGTGGTCGTGTTTGTGTACCTCGAGATGAGGCGTTGAGGCAGGAGATTTTGCGTGAGGCTCATGCGAGCAAGTTCTCGATTCATCCGGGTGCGACAAAGATGTATCGTGATCTCAAACAGTATTATCACTGGGTCAGGATGAAGAGAGATGTGGTGGCCTATGTATCTAAGTGTAATACGTGTTCGTTGGTCAAGGCCGAGCACAAGGTTCCGAGTGGTCTTCTGCAGAGTTTGCCTATTTCTGAGTGGAAATGGGATATGATTACGATGGATTTCGTAGTAGGATTACCTGATTCACGGACGTATAATGCTATCTGGGTGATCGTGGATCGGTTGACTAAGTCAGCACACTTTTTGGCCATTAAGAAGACCGATGCGGCGGCTAAGTTGGCTAAGAAGTTTTTGCAGGAGATTGTGAGGCTGCATGGAGTGCCAGCTAATATTGTGTCTGATCGGGATCCTAGGTTTGCATCTGAGTTTTGGGGAGCGTTTCAGGCAGAGATGGGCACTAAGGTGCATATGAGTACGACTTATCATCCGCAGACTGATGGGCAGTTAGAGAGGACTATTCAGACTATGGAGGATTTGCTGAGGATATGTGTTTTGGATTGGGGTGGTCATTGGTATGATCACTTGAGGTTAGTGGAGTTTACGTATAATAGCAGCTTTTAGGCGAGTATCGGGATGGCCCCCTTTTGAGGCATTTTATGGGAGGCCATGTAAGACGCCTTTATGCTTGACCCAAGTGGGTGAGCGCAGTATTCATGGAGCTAGCTATGTTCAGGAAACGACGGAAAAGATCCGAGTCATGAGATTGAACATGAAGGAAGCTCAGGATCACCAGAGGAGCTACGCTGATAAGCGAAGGCGAGAGCATGAGTCTGAGGTTGGAGATCGCGTGTACCTCAAGATGGCTATGTTGAAGGGTCCTAACAGATCCATTTTGGAGAACAAGCTGAGTTTGCGTTTTATGGGTCCATTTCCTGTGGTGGAGCGAGTGGGACCGGTAGCGTATCGGCTTGAGTTACCACCGATCTGTTGGGAATGTCCTGATGTGTATTTACTTTATGTGGGAATGATCATTAATGTAATGATCAAATGATGTGTATTTGATACACATAAGAATCATGTTTTAGAGGATGTGTCGATCGACACTATAGAGTGGTGTCGATCGACATGTGTATTTGATACACATTATAATCCTGGTTTATAGAAGGTGTCGATCGACACCACTGAGTAGTGTCGATCGACACGGGCCAATAATCGAAATAGGGATTTCGGTTTAATGACTTAATTTGAGCCGGTTTATTTACTGGTCAATTAGGTTTTTGGCTCGTGTCTATATATAGGATATGAGGCACGAAAACCTGAGAAGCCTTAAGTCCATAGCCGCCTCTGAAACGCAGGATTCCCTAAGAGATCCGATTCCAGGTACTAGCATCCCTGCGGATTCCAGTTTGTGTGCGTGTGGACTATCAGTAGAGGCGCAGCACTTGATGCGCTAAAGATCTCGAATCCCTGTTCTAATTCCGCTGCAAAACTCCAGGTATATTCGAGATCCGTTCTTATAGATTCATCGTTTACAAACCCTAGATCCTAGGCAAAGGAATTGTTGCTAGGTTGATTAATAGAGATTAATCCGATTAAAACCTGTGTAAATTCCTTCAGTGGTATCAGAGCGTTAGGGTTTAACATTGAATCACTAGAGCGTTATTGAATTAGAGAATTCAGATTGATACATATGATGTATAAGTTGCTTGCTAGATCTTAATTTTCTCTGAAATCATTTTGTTGAAAATTGTTCCCGAGGTGATCGTGTCGATCGACACAATGGTTGTGTCGATCGACACGACCTTAAGAAAGGACAATCGGTTCAATTGGATTGAATCGATTGGATTAACCGAGACGATCGTGTCGATCGACACAACTGTTGTGTCGATCGACATGACCTTGCAAAAGGGATAATCGGTTCAATTGGATTGAATCGGTTATCTCACTTGGTTACAAATCAATTAAACCAGCTATCGGTTAATTGCGATTTGGTTAATCAATTGGATTGACTGGTTATCACAAAAATTGATTTGGTTTGGCTCGTGTCGATCGACACAAATGTTATGTCGATCGACAAAGTGCATTTATCAACCCGGTTCAATTGGATTGACCGGTTATTGAAAATTAAAATTGGTTCTGCCGGTTATCGAAACCAGTTCAATTGGATTGATCGGTTGTCGAAGAACTGTTCCAGAGAGGTGAGTGTCGATCGACACTAATGTAGTGTCGATCGACAGCCTATAAAGATTGAAGGTTAGTGAACCTGAAATCAAATAACCGAACCTGATTTAATTAGATTGGGTTCCTAAATGCATATTTGATATGTGTTGGGATTAAAAGTTAAGTTCCTCAACTAAATATCAAGTGTTCTGGATGTCTTCCTGATCTTGTCAGCTGTCAAGACTCGTTTCATTGCGTGATATGCTTGCAGTGCAAGGTGTCCGCAGTGACATGAGTAAGGCAGTAGGTAATTGTGTTGATGGGCTTGTAGTGCATGGCATCAACTATTACACGACTGAAGAGATTGGTTTACTTGAATGGGCTATCAGAAGTTCTGGGCTCATAGACATCAGGTGGACTAAACATAAGATGTTTTATCCACAACCAAGAGTCATATTGGATATGATTGGCAAAGTGTTGCTTACCTATATAGCTAAGATTTGAGTGACAACCAGTGGCTCGCTCGGGTTTTGGTGAAATATGGATCTTGGATCATTATATTCATTTGGGGAAACATTGTTTTGAATATAATGCGAGTTTTCTTAATTGTTAAGATTTCTCATTTCCTGAATATCATAACTGAATTTTTCCTTTTCTTATTACAGTTATGTCTAATCAGAACTCTTTCTCGTTGAGATCCGTCCTTGAGAAGGACAAGTTAAATGGATCCAACTTCCTTGATTGGTATCGGAGCTTGAGAATCGTTCTCAAGCAGGAGAGAAAGGACTATGTCCTTGAGAAAGTTCTCCCCGAGAAACTAAGGTCTAATGCCTCACATGCAGTATATGATGCTTGGAATAAGCATTACTATGATGTGGTCGATGTGCGTTGTCTGATGTTGGCTACCATGAACTCTGAATTGCAGAAGCAATGTGAGAACGTGGCGTCGCCCATCGAGATGATCACTAGCCTGAAAGCGATGTTTCAGGAGCAGACTCGAACTGAGAGATACCAGATGGTTAAATCTCTAGTTGAGTGCAAGCTACCAAAGGATGTTCCAACGAGTCCTCATGTCATAAAGATGATGAGTTATATTGATAACGAGAGGAGACTGGATTGTCCCATTAGCCAAGAGTTGGCTACTGACATCATTCTGCAGTCACTGCCGTCGAGCTATGATAAGTTCATCAAGAACTACATCAAGAATGGCTTGACGAAAACGTTGACTGAGCTGCATGACATGCTCAAGACAGCCGAGCTCAATATCAAGAAGGGCAAAAGGTTTGAGAAACCTAGTAAAGACAAGGGTGAAAGAAAGGCCGTACAGATTGTGAATCAGGATAAGCCCGAGTTTCTCACTCAACCCAAGTCTGGCCCATCTGATGATGATATATGCAGCTACTGTGGGGAGCCAAGGCATTGGAGGAGAAAATGCAAGAAATACATGGAAGATACTATGGAAATAATGAAGATGTATGAGACTTCTTCTTCAGGTATTTATGTTATTTCAAGTTCTATCTTAAGGGTATTAGATACCGGTTGTGGTGCTCATATTTATTAAAATATGAAGGGCCTAAGCAACAATAGAACGTTGAAGAAGGGACAAGTGGATATGCCCAACAGGAATGAAGCAAGGGTTGCTGCATTAGCTGTAGGACGTTTCCATTTGTAGTCGCCTTCAGGCTTGGTTTTAGAAACTAAATAATTGCTATTATGTACCTGCTATGAGCAAAAATGTCATTTCATTTTCTTGTATGATTTTGAATGATTTTATTTTGATAAAAGACAAATGTTGCTCTTTTGATCTTAATGATATATTCTATGGTAGCACCCCATTAGAGAATGTGTTTTATGTCTTAAACCAATCTATGCATGTCTATAACATAAATACAAAACGGTTCTCTAGCATTGTCATTTTGGGCCACATCGGATTCTGAAGCTCCATAGTGATGGGCTTCTGGACTCACTTGATTGTGAATCATGTGAGAAATGTGAATCCTACTGTTGGACAAAATGACTAAGGCCCATTTTATCAAACTAAATGAAAGGGCAAAGAATTATTGGGCCTTATACATAAAGATGTGTGCGGCCCGATGGGCACAAGTGCTAGAGGAAATTTTCAGTACTTCATTGATGACTTTAGTAGGCATGGCTATGTTTATCTAATGATTCACAAGTCGGAATCCTTTGAAAGGTTCAAGGAATTCCAGAATGAAGTACATAATCAAATTGGCAAAAGTATTAGAGCTCTTCGATCAGATCGCGGAGGAGAATACTTCTTCGATCAGATCGCGGAGGAGAATACTTATGTTAAGAGTTAAGTGATCATCTGAGAGAGTGTGGAATTGTTTCACAGCTCACTCCTCCTGGAACGCCCCAATGGAATGGAGTTTCCGAGAGGAGGAATCGGACCTTATTGGATATGGTTCGATCAATGATGAGTCACAAAGATCTTCCATTATATCTCTTTTAGGGATACACTCTAGAAATGTCTGAGTTTACACTAAATAGGGTTCCATCACGATCAATTGAAAAGACACCACAGAAGATGTAGACTGGAAATGTTCCAATTTGTCTTTCCTGAAAATTTGGGATGGTGAGGCTTTTGTAAAATTTCATATCTGATAAGCTCGCACCCAAATCCGATAGGTGCTACTTCATTGGTTGTCCTAAGGAAACCAAGGCATACTACTTCTACAACAGTTCTGAAAACAAAGTGTTTGTTGCTAAGAACTATGTTTTCTTGAGAGAGATTGTCTTTCCAAGAAGAACAGTGGGAGTGAAGTACAACTCGAAGATGTTCGAGAGTCACAGGAGATTGCTCAACCTGTTAAGGAAGAGCAGTAGCTGGATCTACAAAGAGTTGTAGAACCTACACCTATGGTGCCTGAAGTTCGCAAATCCGAAAGGATCCGTAATGATCACGAGAAATAGGGATTTCTCGCGACCGATTGTCATGACTTGTTGATCATTGACAATGACAAGCCTGCGAATTTTGAAGAAGCAGTGTTGGGCCCGGACTCCGATAAGTGGCTTGGAGCCGCTAGATCCGAAATGGGAATATCCAGATATTCAAAGCTTGGCTTGTGGCTAAAGGTTTCAAGCAAATTCATGGTATAACTATGAAGAAACCTATTCCCCAGCGCTATGCTTAAATTCATTCGGATTATCCTAGCAACTGCCATTTATCATGGAGATGAGATTTGGCAGATGGATGTGAAAACAGTTTTCCGTGATGGAATTCTGGAAAAGGGTGTGTTCATGACACAGCCTGAGGTTTCACAGATCCTAGTAATGCTGGGAAAGAATGCAATCTTCATCGATCCATTTATGGATCGAAGCAAGCATTACGGAGTTGAAGTTTTCGTTTTGATGAAGCGGTCAAAAGGTTTGACTTCATCAGGAATGAAGAGGAACCATGTGTTTACAAGAAGACTAGTGGGAGTGTAGTTGCATTTCTCGTTATGTATGTAGATGACATACTTCTTCTCGGAAATGACGTTCCGTTGCTTTAGTCTTTATAGACTTGGCTCGGAAGTTATTTTTCAATGAAAGGCATGGGAGAGCCGCGTGAATTCTTGGAATAAAAATCTATAGAGATAGATTGGGTAGGCTAATTGGATCGTGTCAAGATGCTTATGGTGATAAGGTCTTGGACAGGTTCAGTATGAATGATTCCAAGAAGGGCCTCATACCAATGTCTCATGGCATTAATCTTAGCAAGATGCAGTGTCTCTAGACACTGGCTGAGCAAGAACATTTAAGTAGGATTCCCAGGCTTATGCAGTGGAATCTATCATGAATGCCATGACCTGCACTCGTCCAGATATTGCTTGTGTTTTAAGCAAGACGAGTAGATACCAATATGATCCATGTGAAAGTCACTGGACAGTTACCAAGAATATTCTCAAGTATTTGAGAAATACTAAGGATAAGAGCTTGGTGAACTAAGGAAGTAATGATTTTGTTGAGAATGGTTAGACGGACAAAGATGATTTCCAGTCGGAACCTTGTTATGTCTTGTGTCTATACTGCGGTGCGGTTTGTTGGAAAGGGTTCCAAGCAGAGCACCGCAGCCTGCGGTTTGTTGGAAAGGGTTCCAAGCAGAGCACCGCAGCCTGCGGTTTGTTGGAAAGGGTTCCAAGCAGAGCACCGCAGCCTGCGGTTTGTTGGAAAGGGTTCCAAGCAGAGCGCCGCAGCCTCCCATGACCTAAGCATGAGTTTTACCCTCCTGCTGTAGGTATTAGATATATTAAGATGTGATCTTGATTCTAGTGGGAGTTGTAAAGGAATTAGTTATATTATGATATTCATATAGACATACTTTGGTTATGTCATAATGAAATTGTTTCATGTATTATTTGATTATTGGATAATTAAATAATAGTCCCAAAGTAATTTATGGCATTCTTATAGGTCATCAAGTTGAGGACTTGATCATGAAACCCTATAAGTGATAAATGACATAGATTATATTTGTCCCTGGTCAAGGTTGTTAAAGTGGGACACTGACAACCATGTGAGACTGGTATGTGAGGTGACTGATGACTAAGTTTCATGGAGTCATTAATAAGAGTATTAAAGTCAATCACATAGATATGTGTTAGAGAACACAGGATCGGACATGACCCGCTAATGAGAACTCTACAGGATAGTTATATAAGTGTCATAAGAGGTTCTCATTACGACTATAAAGTATAGTCCTTAGACCTGAGTTCATCATGATTTCTTGCATATGAATTGGTCCGCTTTGACTTTGTCAAACGTTATCCGTAACAGGTGACTATAAAGGCATTGATTGGGCGTATCATGAAGTGTGTGAAGTAACAGGGATGGAACAAGATGGGATTTGTCCCTCCTATATAACAGGAGATAAATATCTCAGGGCCCATTGAAGATTTGATACTGAAAAATGCATGGCCGCGCTCAAACGAGGTGATTGTCAGTCGTTTGTTTTTAATCAGTATAAATTGGAGTTCGATGAACGTGATATTGGCTGTAATAAGGATGACACGGTTCTTGCCTTATGCCATATCGAGATATAGAGACGAAGAGATTATGGGAATAGTTGATTCCAGTACAAGTGAGAGATTGTTGGGAAGTCCTGAAATCACACTTGTATTCACTCTAGAGATAATTGTACTGTCGAGATTAGACATTCATATGATACTAGGTGGTCATGACATTTTGCTAGAAGCCGCTGATGATCTATGAGTTATGAACTCATTGCTAGTATTATATGATCCTACAGAGTCACACACCTAAGCAAACTGGATTTACTTTATGTGGGAATGATCATTAATGTAATGATCAAATAATGTGTATTTGATACACATAAGAATCATGTTTTAGAGGATGTGTCGATCGACACTATAGAGTGGTGTCGATCGACATGTGTATTTGATACACATTATAATCCTGGTTTATAGAAGGTGTCGATCGACACCACTGAGTAGTGTCGATCGACACGGGCCAATAATCGAAATAGGGATTTCGGTTTAATGACTTAATTTGAGCCGGTTTATTTACTGGTCAATTAGGTTTTTGGCTCGTGTCTATATATAGGATATGAGGCACGAAAACCTGAGAAGCCTTAAGTCCATAGCCGCCTCTGAAACGCAGGATTCCCTAAGAGATCCGATTCCAGGTACTAGCATCCCTGCGGATTCCAGTTTGTGTGCGTGTGGACTATCAGTAGAGGCGCATCACTTGATGCGCTAAAGATCTCGAATCCCTGTTCTAATTCCGCTGCAAAACTCCAGGTATATTCGAGATCCGTTCTTATAGATTCATCGTTTACAAACCCTAGATCCTAGGCAAAGGAATTGTTGCTAGGTTGATTAATAGAGATTAATCCGATTAAAACCTGTGTAAATTCCTTCACGATCATGAAGGCATTTCATAAGGTTTTCCATGTATCGATGTTGAGGAAGTGCATGCATGAGTTGGAGGAGTTAGTGCCTGAGATCCCTGCAGATCTTCAGCCTGATTTGACGGTCCCGGCGGTTCATGTGAGGATTCTTGAGAGGAGATTCAAGGAACTACGCCGGAAGAAGATTCTGTTGTTGCGTATTTTGTGGGATTGTGGCGGTTGACAGGAGGAGACTTGGGAACCAGATGCAAAGATGAAGCTGAAGTTCAGGAAGTGGTTCGGCAAGCAGGTCGCCGATTGAGCTTAGATTTCTTTGTGGTTCTAGTTTCTTTTGGCCTTGATGCCGGTGTTGTTGTTTTTGATTCTTGTATATTTCGTTTCGTTGTAACGATATACATTTTTGGAGATATATGAGATGAGTTTTCCTTATATTTTTAGTGTATCAGATTGTGTTTTCTGACGTTATGAGTGTAAGGACCACTGTGGGTCATGTTTTGTGGATATTTCAGTTGGGGAGTATCGAGTGTAGACCACGTGAGGTGACCTAGTCGTTGATGTTTATGGGCGTTTTAGAATTTATTACGGAGGATTCATGTGCTGAAGACGGTGGTTTTCCAGGGTATGTATCGGGGACGGTGGATTCATATATACATGTTGAGAGACGGTGGTTCTCTCTAGGAGACAGTGGTTTTCCTGAGTACTTATACTGGGACGGTGGTCTCCGTTATAGTACAGAGTGCCTATATTGGGACGGTGGTTTCCTCTATAGTGCGGGGAGACGGTGGTTCTCTCGAGGGGATTGTGGTTTCCCTAGAGTGTGTGTGGGGTGTTGATGAGTTAAACATAATAAATGTCTGAGAAATGTGCGTATAAACATAGGTTTATTTTGTGAGTCTCTGAGATTAAGTGAGAATCTCTTGTGGTATTGGCCGGTGCGTGCCAGAGGGTAGTCCAATATGGAAGTGTTTTGCGGGATTCGAGGTCGAATCCAGTTTAGTGGGGGAGAATTGTAACATCCCGAAACCAAATTGTTGATTTTGGTTTGGGGTGTCGATCGACACCAATGTTTTCGAGCAAAACTGGTTTGATTTAAATCATTCGGTTTGTGGCGCGATTTAGGGACGGAGCCCTAGTTCGGGTTTTATAAAGCCCAGCCGCATAACACGACTTGGACAGAGGGAAAAAGTAGGAAAGTGTGTTTTGTGATTTTAAGGGTGAATCGAGAGGATTCGTGATCCGTTCTTCGTCGTTCGTCGTTGTTAAGGCTTGTGTGGTGTTTCGGGAGAGTGATCGTGCTGTCTCGGTGATTTTCATGCGTGTTCATCGCTGATTCATCGCTGTTCTTTGCTTTTCCCTTTCTCTTTTTCGCGTTCTCGAGGTGAGTGCGTGATCGTGGATATGGAATTAGGTTGTTAGGATTTGATTGTTTGTTTGTGATGTTTTGGACTGTTTTCTGTGTTGATTCTGTGTAAATTAAGTGTTATGGAATCGTGTTAATCGGGTGATAGAACGGAACTCGAGTCGCGAGAGGATCAGACTCGGTTCAGGTTCTCCCGAGAGGTATCGATCAACACCTAGAGGTAGTGTCGATCGACACCACTGTATTGGGATCGTGAGGATCGGTCGCTTGTGTGAAGCGTCGATCGACACCAAGTGGTGGTGTCGATCGACACTCTTTGTTTTAATTATTGAATTTTATTGTTTATTGTGAACGGTTGATTGCTCGCGTAGAATTGATAATCTATTTCCTATTATATATCCGGTAGACGGGATGACCGCTCCACTAAGTATTTATTAAATACTTACGCAACTTGTTTTTCCCAATTGTGTTGCAGGTAAAGGAAAAGGAAAAGTGTGATCGCGGAATCATGGCTTTGGGAGAGGATGATTAGGATTGTCGTTTTATTTTCTTGTTTTGCTAAGTTCTAGTAAACTCGGTTAGGTTGCTAGAAATGCATTGATTATTTATTGATATTTTATTTGCACATGGTTTTATTATTATTGGAATTTTATTTTTGGATTATTGGTTGATGAGTTGTTTCCGCAGAATTAATTAGTTATTTAAAATTCAGAAAACATTGAACATAAAGAAAAATAAGAACAACAATGAGCAAGTACTTTTCGAGTTGTGCAAAATATATCATATTGGTTTCAGTTCGCTATTCATTAAAATTTGATCTCAAAATCCGAGATAGCAGAATATTTGTCATTTTATCAAAACAAAACAAATACTAAAATTTATTATCCGTTAAAAAAGAGAAAAAAATATACTTTCTTTGTTTCTTTATATAAAATGTTTTATTAGAGATTTGTTTTTGTTTCACAATATAAGATGTTTTCAAAGTTTTATGTAGCTTTTTACTTTATTAAAAACTGTGTGACCAATAGTATTATGTAGATTTTTCATGATTGACTTAATTATTTTTGTTTTGCATTAAATAATAATTGTTTGAAAAAATAATAATATTTGAATATGCGTGTTTTTACCTAGAACATCTTATATAGAAAAATAGAAGAAGTACTAAAATTTGGAGAGAAAAATATATGCTCCGTTTGACCATATATATATATCAATTATTTAAATTCTATATTCATTGAAGGAAATTATAAAATTCATAAATTTTAGTACTATTAAGAGAGAGAAACCCATTAATTTTGCTTTATTTCATTTTGACTTTTGGCTATTTTTTTGAAAAAAAAATTTAGAAAAATGATTATATTCAATGACCGAACTTGCGGATTTTTGATTTTTCGATATCGCCGGAACAAAATGAATTTAAATGCCATAAAATTCAGGATATCAACTCCGTGGTCTCTCCTCTTGGAACATTTGTTTCAAAAAAAGATAGAGAAACAGTGTTTATGAGTACTGAGAGAGTGAGAGTAAATAAGAAAAAATGATGGAATGGGACCCCATCTCACTTTATGGATGAAGAAGACACACACATAACAAGAAACCAAAAACAACTCATGTGGCTTTCTGCTCAAATCTACTGCTAGATTATATTCAGATCAGTGTTGGAGTAAATTTGATGTCATTTTTGCGAGAATCGAAGCATTAACATAGTTTTTCACGTTAACTCTCTATTTGGTTTTACCAATTCTCACAAGTAGCGACCCTTTCTGCATCTCTTGTCTCCTCTTTTTTTTGTTTGTTAAACCTACTTTTATTTCATTTATTTTAACGTAATTACTCTTTCCATTTCATATTAAGTGTCGTTTTGATAAAATGTATTTGATTAGTATTTGGATGTATTTAACTCAAAAACACATCCAGATATATTTCAGATACATTTTATCAAAACGACACTTAATATGAAACGGAGGGAATATAGTTTTAATCTAAAAAAACAAGAAGTAATATTTTTATTATTAAACAGTAATTTGGTAGCCACTCCAACGGGAGTATCTCAATAGTATCACACTATTAAAAAAATTTTGAAAAAGTAAGAGAGTGGGTGAAATCGATTCTCATATAAAAAATTCATGAAAACTTTAAAGGCATTTGTCTCTTTGCGATTTGTTATTTAAATTTTTTTTTTTTTTAATTGTATAACCTAAGTAAAATAGAGAAATTAACTGAAATATCACAAAAACTAGTTTAGATAAGCAAAAATGACTATTTTATTACTGAGAAAAACTCTAAAATCTCAACCGATGAGGATGTTCTGCAGTAAGTGTCGCGAATTTCGTAACTTGTATTGACCTTTTTGATTTTGTAACTATACCTTTCAGTTTAACTCATGAGATGCTCCTTTATTCCATCAACGTATCATATTGCACATCTTATATACACGTTTCATTATATAAAATGTTTAAGAAAATTTTTTTAGTTTCATTTTATAAAATGTTTTACTAATTTCTATGCATATTTTAATGTGATTTGATATTTTTGTCCTTCTAAATTCCGTAATCTTATATATAATTGGTTGAGATATAATTTTAATTAATTATTAAATGAGATTTTATTTGCATTTATTGTTTTCTTAATTCTCGCAAAATAAATAAAAAAATCTCATAAAATGAAACGGAAGGAGTATTAATTGAGGAGATACTAAAAGTTAAAAATCTTATGTGGCATTCAGAAATAGTCTTAAGTAACATTAATCTTAGGTGTCATTCAAAAAGAATTTAAGAAAATTAAATCAACCAATCAAAACATTTCAATTTGTCATTGTGGAAATCTTTACATATTTTTAATATCATTAATATATACGGAGCATTGATTACAAAAATATATACTTACCAAATCTATAACCGTACCGAGAAACTCAAACCGATTTAACTCATTTATGTAGTAGTATTTTGGTTAGTGATAAAGTTGGGTTTAAAAACATTTTATAGAGTAACTAAAAAATATTTTTTTTTGTAAATATAAGATATATATCACTCAATTACATTTTATTGTCATACATTATAAGACAATGTTTCGCTTTTTGGTTTTGTTATTGTAAATCAATTTTTTTTTATTTTTATATTTTGTATACACTTAAAACGTAAGACCTATTATATTAAAACATTCAAGATTCAAAACTCGATTGATTAATTTTTTTAGTGGACACAATTATTTATCAAAAATATTTTTTGGTATATATGATTCAAAACAATACTCCCACGCTTGGAATATATTTTTACTATGCAATAAATTGAAATTTATATGTCTACGCTTGGCGTGAGTCAAAATCTAAGTAACTGGAATCACTGCAGGTTAGATTATCTTTTAATTAAACTGGAATAAATATATTTGACTTATTCCCATATATACCACCAGTTTTTTTGTATCATACACATTATATCAATGTTACAGACGCATTGATCTTCAAAATTTGCTCCATTCACAGTTTTAATTAATTAATGATATAAACTCACAAATATTAACATTAAATTTGACCTTTGTGTTTCAGAACACACAAAGAGAGTGTTACTAATAACATTAAAGCAAAGCAATCACCCTATTATTCTGTAGCTTTTATTTTGTTGTTACCACTACTAATATTGTGTGACTATACTCTATCACTATCGTTGTTTTAACATGCATATGTATCATTCTGAGTTCGAAGCTAGAAATCTATTTCCATTTTACGCATAAACAACTACTATCTAGATAAATATACTTGTAGTATGACAATATCTACTTTTAAATTTTATGTTAATTAGATTTTGGTACAAAAATCCCCAAAAGTTCGATACATCGTGACTACATATAGTTTTCTACTAAAATACTACTAGTAACTGAGAAGCCAACCTAGTTCTGAATGTAATAATAATAATAATAATTGAGTTACATATATAACTGAAGTAATATGTATAATAGAACAAAGAAAAATATTTGTTTTAGATAAATGGAAGAATAAGGTATATATATTGGTCAAAGCAGATTCAACAGAAATTCCATAATCTTATATCGTCTCCTTCCTCAAAGAAATCATCAACAGGTGGTATTGCCAAATACTGCACCGGAAGTCCATTAATGAACATAAACTGATCATCACTATCAAAGGAGTTGTACCATGATGATTCAGACAAGGAGACTTGTTGGTCGTACTGTGACATAGATGCAACATCATATAGATCTTCAGATGGAGATGAAAGCATTAATGGCGATGAAGTAGAAGCCGAGGAAGAAGAAGGATCAGTGTTGGCTGCAGCAGCAGCTACTCTCTGTATGGACTTAGGAGACATGTCAGTGTTGTTATCATGACCATTGTTGGTATTATAGTAGAGAGAGCTTGAGATCTCTGGGAAGTTGAGATTATTAGCTGAAGATCCTTTGAGACAGAGAAGAGCCGCGTCGTAGGCTCGAGCCGCGGCTTCAGCTGTTGAGTAAGAACCGAGCCAGATTCTAGTCTTTTGGTTAGGAGCTCTGATCTCTGAAACCCATGAACCCCAACTTCTCATTCTCACTCCTTTATACTTCTTTATGTTAATCTTGCTTGTTGATGATGTTGATGATGAAGATGTAGATGAGGATGATGATGATGACGACGACATTTTCTTTGTCGCCTTTTGAAGATTTTTCACCATTGATGTAGGTTTTTTTTTTGTTATAGCTAGTAGTACTCAATTGTATTGTAAAGAGAGGAGGAAGTTGGAAGAGATGAATGATGGGTTTCTATTTATAGATGAGATTTGGAGAACAAAAGTAGAAAGAGAAATATTAAGAAAAGTAAACATAGTCAAAGAAAGTAGCATGGGTGATGGGGCACACACAAAGAGATGAATACTTTCTCTTATGAAAATTGTGAGAGACAGGTGTTTATTTATTTATTTTTTGAAAAAATGATTTTCCTTAATCACAATCCCATATGCAGGACCCAATCACAGGTCACTAATGAAAGAAATCGTTCATATTTTATTTTGAAAAATGCTTATATATTAATTGACCTCCAAAATTCTTTAGTGCCATATAAAGTACACTATTGTTTACCACTAAAAGTTCCTATTTCTGACTTGTGAGCCTCAAATAGGTCAAAAATCTTGTATGAAAACCTAAATGAAATTACAAAAACAACACTTAATTTCTACAAAATCAAGAAACGACAGAGAGTTAAGTGAAATATATTAAAAAAACGGGGACATTGGATTCTATTTTGAGAGGCAACTTCTAGCTAGGAAGTAGAGCATGTGATTATCTAAGGTGAGTGAATACAAACAAAAAACAAAGTTAATCATATGAATAATTTAACTAGCTAATTATTTTGATAAATAAGATGCTAAATGAAAATCACATGATTATATTAAATAAAAGTTATGTTAAAGTTAACATAATTTGTTGACAAAAAAAAAAAAAACATAATTCAGAACCGTAAACGTCAAAGTAGCTGAAGTCATGCTTACCAAGGTAATGCAGACGAGGAGCAAAATAGCTGGTGCATGTGTCTTAATGGGCTTTTAAAACCGCGTTAATTATTTATTTCTTTATATGTTTCCTTCTTCCCACACGTAAATTCTCTCTGTGAAAATGGCTTTACTAAATTAATAGTATAGTTAATAAATTCAGATATTAATTAGATTACTTAATCGGCACTAGAATATAAGACGCGTAAAGAGGAAGTAAAAAATTAAACAAAACTATTCGTGTTCACGTTCTGGCCAGACTCCTATTTTTATTTAGTCCAGCAGACAGGGCCGACGATGGACAAGAGCAGGTGGAGCTTTTGCCCGGGTTCCGCGATTTTTTTTTTTTTTCCATTGTATTTTAGGGTCCAAATTTCTTAAAACTTTGTAAAAAATATTCAAATTTCTTAAAACTTTGGGCAAAAAAGACCCAATTTTTTTAAAACTTTACAAAAAAGGGCCAATTTTTTTTTATTTCGCACATGGCCTAATATATTAGTGAGCCGCCCCTACCGGTAGATATCAAATCAACTAATTTGTTCGTTGGGAAATGCAGGCAAAATAAAGATGTTAAATAGAGTAATTGTACTCAATGATAAAGGACGTATCAAGGAAAACGATTTATCGGCCAATTGCTTGTTTCAATCTACCATACGATATTGTCTAGAAGATCATAGCCAACCGGCTAAAGAAACCACAATCACGAGCCATAGAGGCGAACTAGTGCACTTTTTTCATGGGAAGGTTGTTGTTATTAGCAACTGAGTTGGTCCACCACTACCACAAGTCTAATATCTTCATCGGTGCATCTTTAAGCTCTATATCTCCGAAGCTTTTTATACAGTGCAATGAAATTCTATGAAACAAATCATCCAGACATCCACATCCACTATATGACACAGTGCAATGGCGTTTCAAATAGACTTTGTTCTTTTCATGTAAACGCATAAATTGCACTTGAAACAAGTAAGAGGTAAATGTTTTCACGAAGATGCAGCTACATACAATCAATAAGACAATGCCGTCTTTAACTATTGTAGGCTTTTTACAATTTTTTGTTGTTGAAAGATACTCCCTCCGTTTCATAATACTTGTCGTTCTAGAGTTAAATTTTTGTTTCATATTACTTGTCGTTTTGTATTTTCAGTGAGTATTTGTTGTTAATTTTTACACTTTTATCCCTATATTTTGACCATATTAATTACTTATTTCAAACAAAACAATACATTAATTAGGAATAAAAATAGAAAATGCAATTGTTTTCTTAATTTGTGTGAAAACTCCTAGAATGACAAGTAATTTGAAACGGTGGGAGTATATCTTTTGTGTTGAAAGATTTATTATTTAAAAAATATTATAGGCCCCAACTTATATTCAAGTGCCTAGTTATCCGGAAAAATGCAAGTATCCGTGATCCGATCCGTTTTGAACGGATAATTAATTTTCTGATCCGATGCGATCCATTAGTTTACAAATATTTGAATTTTTTTTAGCTAACTATGGATATCCGATCCGATCGGTTAACATTTTTTAATATTATTTGATTTTTTTTGTAATTTAATTATCCTAATATTAAAAATTTAGTGAAAATAAGTTGGTTAACAAAAAAATACTATTCATACACATTAGACACATATGTTGCTTTATATAAATGACATATATACATGAATACATATACGGATCGGTCGGAAATCAGTCTTTTCTAAAATAGTAATTGTGATTTGTTTTTTTTTTAACAGATAGGACATTTTAGTTTGCTTTGCTTTAAAAGTTTACAAATATTTGAATTTTTTGGTTCGGATCAAAACGAATAGCGAATCAAATCAGATTTAACGGATTTTTTTGTCCAGCCCTACTAGAAACTAGAGAGTCTTATGTTTAAGGGTTTGTTACCATTATATTCACTTTTAGAAGAATAATTAACAAAATAGACAATTAAAAAAAGCGTTTGTGACCTTCAATAATCTATGTTTAATTGTAAAGAGTAGAAGAACATGAGTTTTGTTATAGGAGATTGTTGAACTCGGATCAAGATCGACACTAAATTTGTAATAGGTTCGGAGATTTTTTGATAAATGGAAAGAAGAAACTTTGATGAGAATGTGTGAGCCTGCTCGGGGGAACAGTAATCGAGCGGGAGATTTGGATTTTAGGGAGATTAATTGTACTAGGCAAAAGAGTAATGTGTTTCTAGCAAAAAGTGTAGTGTATTTCACCTTATTTGTACACAAATGATGGTACAACTATATATAGTACATTGGGATTAGGGCTTTTGATACATATGGTTCCATTTTAACCATATGTTCATAAAGTAACCCTTATTGAGCATAAAGTAACTATACTTATTTAATGAAATGGTGAGTTGGGCCTTCTTGCTTGATGGGCTGTGAGCAAGATTTGGCCCAAGGCAAATCTAGGGTGTAACAGTAGCCCTCCCCTCCCGAGTCGGCGAATCGGGCTTACCGAGTTCGTTGGGTGGATGCGAGCGGGTAGGAAAGCAAGAAGACTTGGCTCGTTCTTCCCCTCGGAGTTTTCCCTCTCGTTCAGACAACCCGGGTATGTCGGCTTGCGTTGGCGTGTGGATGCGATTGGTCCTTGCGCTAGCACGTATTTCTTCAATTCTCGCCTTAGTGATGATTACACATTTTACGGTTATCGAGATGGGTTAGGGTTTCAATGTTGATATGATGCTTTGGCGTGCCGCCTCTTTAGCTTCTGTCCCGTCTCTGACCATGCCTTTTTCGTGGTTCCCTATATATAACGTCATATCTTTCCTTTCTTTTATCCTTTACTCTGTATTCTGAAGATCCCGATCATGTATTTTTCTCTTTTTAACCCGATTTCCTTTCTTGTCTGCCTTTCTCTATACCCTTTCATTTCCCAAGTGTGACATCGATCCGAAGAGTTCTCCGAAAAGCATGACGTCGGAAGAATCTTCTACTGGTTCCGATAGTGGGTCGCTGATTCGCAGGAGCAAGAAGAACGTGGACCGGCTCATCGTTTTGGTTTCCCTTTCTGTTGATCCCGAGCCCTCGTTTGGTGTGAGTGATTCGGAGAGCAATGATAGGGCTACTTCATCGTCCCTCCATCGCTCCGGGCAGGTAACCAACAACGGCGACAATTCTTCCAAGGAGGACCATACGTCGCTTACTATTAGGAAGAAGAGGAAGGTCGAGGCGCAGAGCGATCTCAAAACTGCCCGAGCGAGGAAGGAATCGGCCGAACAGGTGCAGAAAAAAGAGGCTGAGCGAAAAAAGAAAGCGAAGCGCAGGGAACAGTTGGAAGCCTTGAAAGCAGTTCCTATCTTTGGCTTAGGTCCTGGCCGTTGCCCCCACATCGTGTTGGATCGTCACGATGACAAACCGTTGTCCTCCACGATGGAGAGCGTTCTCTAATGCGGTAGTGGGAAAAACTGGCCCGGGATAGAATTCGTCGTCCCCGGGTCGGACTGCAGACCGTGGTCTCCCACTAAAGGCCACTTATGCATCTACGAGTGCTTCTTCGATCAAGGTGGGTTCAGTCTTCCGATTCCCCCAGTGATTATGGAGTATTGCGCTCATCGCAGAGTCTCCATATCTCAACTGACCCATGCGAGCTTTCGTAACTTGATGTCGATCCTAACGCTAAGCTACGAGGCTCGTCGGGTGGTTACGTGTGATCACTTTGAGGAACCTTGTGAGATTTCCCGCGGGAATATCTTTGATTCTGGTCGGTTTCAGGTCAAGATGAAGAGCGGGCTCGTTCTGGTGAATAACTTCAAAAATAGGCTTGAGGGCAACTGGCAGGAGAAGTATTTCTTCGTTAAGATAAACAAGGATTCGATAGGGAACTATCGTTGGGAAATTCGAATTAGCTGGAACAAGCAAATTGGTATGATTTTCCCTCTCGTCTTTTGTTCACGGCTGATCGTTGATTTTGCCTTCTTTTTTGCAGATTCCCAGACGCGAGCGCTCCCGGATAAGTCTTCTAACTGCGTGGTCAGTTTACTGCAGGGATATCCTCCTTAGGACTGGCCGACCTTCCTTCGCATTCGAATTTTCCAAGTGTACAACCGGATTGTCTCAGGATTGTCCGCGTTTTGCGATCGTTCTTCATCGGCCTTTGCGGATTAGTTCATTAGCTTTCACATCTCGTTTCCCAGGTAATCCCACTCTTGGTTATGACGTCTCGAGGCGTGTCACTCTCAAATCTGATAAAGGGAAAATGGCGAAATTGAACCTAGATCAGCCTCTACTTTCCAAGCCTAAGGCCGCCACTAGGACGAGTACGGCTACTACCCCGGGAGCGAAGAAACTTGTCGGCGCAGGAAGAAACAAGTTCGTGGCCCTGGTGATGGATAGGTCTGCTAGCAAGTCTGCTAATCCAGGCCGCACGAGTGAGGCTCCGAGCAGGGCGCAGAAGGGGCTTGCCTCCCAGGACGCGACTAGGACCACTTCAAAGAAGCGGTCAAGGGACGTGAGCACCCTAGTTGTTGTCAAACATGGGGCCGAGAAAGATGTTGCTGCGATGTTTGCTCTCAAGCGTGCTCGTCAGGGCAACAGAGGTTCTTCCGGTGATTATTTAGACATGGTCGTGGATACCCGGGATGATAGTTTTGCTGAGAAAGACGGAGACGATGCCGACGTTGTGGAAGCGGGTCATAATGCTGAGCCGGGATCTGTTATTGGGGACAATCGTCTCATCCCCCATGGATCGAGCAGCGCTGACAAATCTGACGACTTTGTATACAACTTTAAAGGGTACGGTGACCATATCTCTGAGCATCCCGAAGAATGCGCCAAGTTCTTTAACAATATCCGAGGGGGAAACAAAGGTCCGAATCTTGGGCTGGATGAAATGTTCGATCGAGTGGGTTATTATCAGGCCACCGCGAATTACGTGGGGGTGAGTTATCTTTTATTGTTTTTCTTTCTTTCTGAGTGATCTGGCTTACGCTTCGCTACCGCTTCTTGCAGACCATAGTTGATTTAAACTCGACCTGGAGGCGACTTGGCGCTGCTCTTAGGAGGGAGAATCGGCTGAAGCAGGAGAGGGAAGTAAACAGGGCTCACATAGAGCAGCTGATTAAGTAGAACGAATCTCTGAGGGCCCGAGGAGGTATTTCGCAAGCGCTCGAGCAAGTGAGAAAATGCTTAGAGGAGCGAGCCACGATGCTGGCGGAAACGAACAAGGCATTCTTCGTGGAGGTCAAATAGAGGAAGCTCGCGGAAACCAGGTGCCAAGATAACAGGGAGCGCCTCAAAAGAGCAGAAGAGGTCAATACTGCGTTGATCGAGCACGTCTGGACGCATGTGTCCTATCTAAGGTCTTCTCGGAGAGAACATGGTCTATCTTGCGCCAGGCTGGCTGCTGAGCAGGTTCGTACCGAGCTGGTCGGACAGGCACAGTCTTCTCTTAACCGAGCCCATAAGTACTGTGCCGAACAGCTGGAGTGCGCGCGTCTTAACAGCATGGCCAGCCAGGTCAAGACACAGCTCGACATGATAGCGGCGTACGGGATTGAGGTTGATTCCGAGGGGGTTTGAGCCAGCTTCGATGACTATCAAAAAAAGATCGAGGCGATGCAGCTGATGGACTTCTACGAAGAGGATTACGAATTCGTTTCCAGAGTGAGTGTTCTCTCAGAGATCTATGAGGAGGGTATTGCCAAGTCTCTAATCGGGGAAGATTTTGGGATAGAGCGCGGTTGGATCCTCGAGCCTTACATGAGCGTCGAGATCGAGAGTGCCGATGATGGCGGGGGAGACGCTCAGGATAACAATCATATCGTCGGATTTGAGCAGAATGCTGAGACCATACTCGCAGCCGCGACTTCAACTTCCCCCAGGTCAGTTAAAATTGTTGAGCAGCTCGTGTCCAACATTATTTCAAAAGTTGCTGAGAGCTTAATGGATGAAATTGCGGACAGAGTTCTGGCTGAGCCTACAGCTGCCGATCAGACTTTGGCTGAGGCTTTGACGAAGGATCCGGAAGCCGGTGTGTCTGGTGTTGTCGGCCAGTCTGAGGTTGAGGCTTCGTAGAAAGATCCGGAGACCGGTGATGACCTGCTGCCTCTCTTCGCTCCACTTCCTTCAGCCTTAGTGCCGAGCGATCAGCATCAAGAATAGTCTTTTATTTTCGCTTAGTTGTTGTAATCGGGCCGAGTGTGGCCGTTGAACAATTGTGTAACCCTTCCCTGGCCGATGGGGTCCGGGTTAACTTTGCTTATTTTACCTGAGGGGCGGATCCTCTGGGTTTGAATAGGATTTGGAGTTTCTTTTATGCGATTAAGTTTTTTTAGCTTAAGCATTTTCGTATGTTTTAAACGCGACTAAGTTTTGTAGCTTAGGCATTGATTTGTTTGTCCAGAGAGTTGGTCCCTGGGTTACTTTGATTTTGATCCAACCAGGCTCACGCAGTGGACCAGCCGGATCGGACTGTCCACAAGTCGGAACCTGGCTTACGACTAGAGTCCTTCTCGTGGTTAAGCATGCGAGGAGTGTTCGGCTTAAAATTCTTACACGTTCTTGGGAACTCGTGCGGGATGGGGCCCGACTTTTATCCTATTTGGATTTCCTGAGTTTGGATTGTAGATTATTTTGCTACTGCATCTATGAGAGATGCGTGTTGTGATCCCACTCGGGTTTAGCTATGGTAGGCCTCCCAAGGGTGATCTATTGACTGGATACTTGATCAGAGTATCGGTGTAAATGAGCTCAGAGCTGTTCGGGGTAGGACCGATTTGATAGTTAATAAACGTTTTTATTAATCATAGCTGAACTTCCCAGGAAGCTGCCTACGTACCCATTTAAATAGGGATCAAGCCGGACATAATTCATATTACAATTCGAAAGCTAGATAAGTCATCCGGAGATGAGCGAGAGCGAGTCGTTCAGAAACGAGTAGAAGTATACGGTACTTATATATATATATATTTTGAGGCGAGGATAGCCATAGTGAAATTTAAGCAATGTACTAAGTGAGCCCGAGGCTTGCCGGGCCGGGCCGGTTTTATGCTGCGAGCTTTGTTTCCTTCTGGGATTTGACGCAGAGATTCACCGAACGGAGTTGTTTTTCCGCGATGAAGCATGTCCGAGCCATATTTTGGTTTCCACAGATTGTGAAGACTCTCAGCGGGGTTGAGAATTTGAGGCATTGATGGTACGTTGGCGAGACGGCTTGGAGGGAGAATAGCCATGGGGTTCCCATGATCACGTTGTATACGGCCGGTTTATCTACCACCATGAACTTGACATTTCAAGAGATTCCCCCGACGTGCACCATCAGCTTGATTAACCCCACCGTCATTATTTTGATGCCGTCGAAGCCGGTGAGGGGCCTGACACCTGGCTTGATACGATCTTTGGGTATCTCCATTTTTTGCAGGGTTTCCTTAAAAATCAGATCAACCGAGCTCCCGGTGTCGATCAGAACTCTAATCACTTTGCAATCTTCGATTTTTAGCTCGACAACGAGCGGATCGTTATGGGACATGGCCAAGTTCTTCGTGTCAGCTTCCGTGAAGATAATGGACATGTCAACCTTACTCCAATCGGGACAACTTCTGTCGGTGGTTGCCTCCTTTTCGTACTGCTTAAGGGACCGGACCGAATCGTGGGTAAGGCTGAAGGATTTTTCGTACTGTAGGATTAATTCCTTTCGGAATTTGGACGACCGGAGCCCCTGCTTGAGGGCAGCTACAGCAGTGGTGTCGCTTGCCGTAATTCACGAGATGACGGCTTTGAAGCCGTCTATGAACTTCTCGAGCGTTTCCTTTTCGCCTTGGACCAGCCCCCACAAATTAGCATCCGAGACGCCGTCTTCGATATAGATGGCATAGTGCTTGAGGAACGCCATCGACAATTGTTGAAACGAGTCGATCGAGCGGGATTCCAGCCTGGAGAACCAGTCTAACGCAGCGCCCGACAAGTATTCAATAAAATACTGACAATGGCCTGAGTCGTACTCCTCGGGAGAGAAGTGTACCCGTCCCATCGCGATGGAGAAGGCGGTGAGGTGTTGCTTCGGATCAGAGTCCCCAGAATACGGTTGAAGTCGTAGTTTGGCGGTATGCCTGATCGGAACGGATGTTATTCGGTCAGAAAAGGGAGTCCACTGAGTCTCGGCTAAAACCCGGTCGATATCCGGGGCCGAGCTGAGGGCTTGATGCATCCGTGAACTCATCTCTCGAAGCTGGTTCCTCATGTCCTCAAGCTCGGAATACTGAGTATGAGTCATTCCGCGGTCAGGGATAGTTCCCCGCCGGGCGACGAGGGTTTGCCGTAGGTCCGCAATTTGGCCGAGTCTCCCAAAGATTGAAGGGGAGGAGCTCGCTCGGACTGTCGGTGACTCGAAGATGGATCGTCGTGGAGCTGCCTCGGTCCACTCCGGGAGTGGCCCCCGCGATGCAAAAGCTATCAAGTCTGATGTTTTTCAGCCGTGCTCGTTCTTCCTGCTCGTCGAAGCGGCGCATGAGTACTCCGAGGAGACGAACATGATCCAGCTGAGGCTTCGGTTCTTTTTGATTATTTGTTTGAGCTTGGTTATTTCGGGTACCATCGGGTCGGGCGACCAATGTTTGCCTCAGATCGACTGTATTGCCGAGCGTGTGCCGGAGGTCGGTTGGTTTTTGTATCCTCTGGAAGACGGATACTTGACTTGTCGGGCGTTAAATTCTCTCGAAGACTAAAGAGGCGGCGGTCGGCCGCTCGACTCTATCGGAGGTTGTGATCGGATCATCGGGCTGGTCGTGCTCCCTGGAGACGAGAGCGGGATTGTCCGTGTTCACGGGATTAGGGTGTTCCTGCTCGGGAACAAGGGTCGCTTCTTGGGCCACCGGAGTGTTAGTACCCTGAGCGCTTGTTCCCGACGAGTGCGTTCTCATGCTTGCTTCCTTGTTAAGATCCATGGTCGCGTGAAAAGATATCCTCTTATAGATGCGAGATCCCCCTACCTGGCGCGCCAAATGTTGAACTCGGATTGAGATCGACACTAAATTTGTAATAGGTTCGGGGATTCTTTGATAAATGGAAAGAGGAAACTTTGATGAGAATGTGGGAGCCTGCTCGGGTGAACAGTAATCGAGTGGGAGGTTTGGATTTTAGGGAGATTAATTGTACTAGGCAAAGGAGTAATGTGTTTCTTGCAAAAAGTGTAGTGTATTTCATCTTAGTTGTACACAAATGATGGTACAACTATATATAGTACATTGGGATTAGGGCTTTTGATACATATAGTTACATTTTAACCATATATTCATAAAGTATCCCTTATTGAGCATAAAGTAACTATACTTATTTAATGAAATGGTGAGTTGGATCTTCTTGCTTGATGGGATGTGAGCAAGATTTGGCCTAGATTTGCCTTGGGCCAAATCTAGAGTGTAACAGAGATTACTGTGAATTTGGTCAATTCGGAGAAGATAAAGCAATAAAGATTCATGCTTATTTCTCTTTTATTTAGTCAGAAACTGGCTACCTAACGAAGAAGAGGAAGAGGATCCCCCACCTGAAGAAGTAGACAAATGGAATCATAAATGAAGATTCATGCTTCTTTCTCATGTAATGCATGTACTTTCCACAAAAATATCCTATTCGTATTTAGACAATCTTAACTGGCACCGTACTCAGTATATGACCTTCCGTACCTCCCTCATCAATCAATCAATTTTTAAAAGAAAATAATATTGTTGTGTTAAAAGAGTTTGGTGGGTTGTAGAAGAATCATCATTTAATGGAGATGGGTTTGCCAGAGGCTAAGTAGGGTCGTGTTATATTATTATACATTCAAGGAAATTTTTCAATTATAAAGAAAAAGAAAGAGAAGAAAGACTCTTGTTACGTGTTGTAGTTATTATAGAAATAAATGAGGAAGAAATCGAATGGTATAGAAAGGAACGTACGGAGAAGTTTCTCATGGATTGAAGAGTGTGTTGGATGGTGTAGAGGCAAATGCACATGTGGATTGTGACAAGACACAATCAAATCCTCTGTTTAAATCTTATTGATAGAGAAATATCCTAGAAAAAGAAACTATTACGACAAGAGATATTGGAAATTTTAGTGATCGATGGTTGTTGAGTGATTGATTCATCACGAGAGGTACTCATTTCTTGTCCTAGATGGTTGTTAGATCTTGTAAAATTTGAGGGCACGCGGTAACATTTTTTTTAAAGAAACCATAAAACGTAGTGAAAGAAGTCTTTAACTATCTATACTTTCTCTCATCTTTTTACAACTATAGTAGCTGAATATGCACAAATTGTTGGTGTCGGATCTAGCACAAGAGCTCAGCTCAAAAAACTCATCAATATCTAAATGGTTAAAGGTAAAGGCCAGTAAAATTGGAATAAAGTGAAAAGCCCGACGACCGAGCTTGCCTACTCCAACCTTATAAACAATTCACATTTAAAGGCTCAAAGAGCTTTGTTCCGACAAAAAACTTGTGGTTGAAGGTATACTGAGGGAATGATACTCAATTTGTGGTCAAACTGTCACCCAAATGGGTTGAAATCTATGATCTCAAGGGCTCTTCCATGCAAGAGAATCACATATTACACACAAAGATTTAGACTTAATTAGACTTAGCAGAATCCAAACAAGCTTAAAAATGCAGATAAGAAAACAAATTAACTCCAAGTCTTTTGTTTACTAAATTATATTTTATTAGATAGATCAAGGGTGCTAGACAAAGAAAGTAAACTCTAGCTTACGTAAGCTCAAGGTGCTAACAGTAACCAAGGTAGAAATGGATTTGAAGAGAGTCAATGGTGATGGATAAAACTCCACATCCCATATTATCAGCCCAAGAACGTTGTTCACATTCAGATCACTTAAACAAATTTCCATCCAACTTTTTTTTTAAGGGTTAATCTTTCGACAAATTCATTTTCAAAGTTCCCTATGAGATTTATTCATTTTATAGTCAAATGCTAGAAGAGTCTTAATGCAAACAAAGAACCCATGTTTTCTTTAGATATACAACTTATCAAATTTGCATAGGCTATTACAAGCTATATGATACTAACTACACGGAATGACCACAACCAATCTTCCCAGGCCACAAGTCTCGCGCATCTAAGCATCTAAGCCAATCCCTTCCTATTATTACTAGGCTTACATGAAAGCCAAAGAGGCATAACTAATTCGACAATTATTTAATGATGCAATCATTCCATATCTAGTAGGCTAAGATGCTTGAAAAAATGATTTGAATTGATGCAGTTTTTCAAAGTATACCTTTTTCAATCACGTGATCAAATTCATCAATTCAAATTCAAGGGTACACGACTCTAGTTTAGTCAAGTCTTGGTTGTTTTAATATCTGACCCCCCAAGTCCCTTGGCTTACCACGATCCTCGATAGATGATATGCTCAAATTAACCCTAGAGCTACTCTCTCAAATTAAGAGATCAGATGCAGTATTTAGGGATCGAATCCACAGGGAATCAGATTGCACAATAGATTTAAAGGTTCAGATTATGCTAAACGAAATAATAAGAATGCAAGTAAGTAAAGCAGTAGATGAAACGGTTGTGAAAATCAATTAAAAAGGAGCTAGGCACATGGAAATCGCAGGTGAATCAGAATTGCAGATAATGAATTAAAGATAGGATTATGATGCACAGTTCTAAACATGAACACGAATGTAAAACCAATTCGCTGCAGAGATTATCTATGCTTAAATCCTAGAAGACCAAATTTCTTTGCGAATCCTAACAATCTAAACAAGCATTAAAGTTCAAGTTTAATTGTTCACAAAACCCTAAACCAAATTTCTTTGCGAAAAAGAATTTTACTCATCAAAGTCTAGATCAAGAAATCAATAAAACTGTCGTTTCTATTAAATATCCTAAGATCAGATTTCAGGTCATGAATCTAAAATCAGCAATAAACTCAAGCCAAGATGAAAAAATTTCTAAAGATATTAATCATATGCAATTCAGATCAGAACTAGCAAATCATCAAGCACCTTTGAAAACCCCTAAACCTAACAGAGAAACTACTCAGACATATTCAAAGAAGCAAACATGGTTTCATTGAAAGATATGTCTAAGAAATCAGTAAAAGAAAGCATAAGCCTAAACAATGGCTTGGAAAACCTATATATACAGGTACAAAACCGACTGGAAACCTAAAAGTAAACATTTGGAACTTTCGTGCTTCGAACGGACTTCTCCTGATTAAGATTTGGGCTTTTTCGAGGAGGGTGTCGATCCCCAGAGGTGGTGTCGATCGACACCATCTTCAGATTTCGATTCTTCTCTTCGATTTTTGCCACTTCGTTCAGCAATGCTCCAAAACTCCCAGTAAACATCTTTTAAGCTCCAATCATCCAAGTACCTTTAAAGTAACTAAAAACCAACTGGAAAGCACCAAAAGACTCTAGATATAGGACTTATATCATGGTTTAAACTGGGTAAAAACCATGATATATCAACTCCCCTAGACTTAGCATTTTGCTTGTCCCTAAGCAAAACAGTGTTATCACTCCTTGAGGAACCACATACCTTTGCAAAGCTAATCCGATGATACTTCGATGTTTCTCTAGAAGCTTAGCAGTCCTCCAGATTGAATCCAAACCCCTTAGAGAATCTTAGACTTTCAGTCGCAAACCCCTTTCATTATTTAGGTGCGGTCTCATCGAGGGAATATCGATCGCTGGACCTTCTAGATTCTTTCGCTTTCTTTAACACTTTCCTGCGTTTCACCCTCTCTCTTCCCTCTGAAACTGTATCCAATTAAGGATATCATAGATATGCATTGCCCATTTTTGAACTTTTTGATTCAGGATTTTTCTGATTTTCGGACTTGTAATTTCTTGTAGACTTTTTTATTAGATCCTTGACATCTGTATGACTTCACTAGATCAGCGGTACTACTAGTGTTCTTGTGGAGACAGGGTCATGAGGCTTTTTCTTTTTGATCTAGGACAGTTATATTCGTCATTTGGGAAGAAGTTTCAAGAGCAGGCCGTCCTTGCTTTCAAGTGTTTGGAAGCTGAATCAAGTCTTGCGATTTCCAATGCCCAAGACAAGAGATTATAGTTGATTAAGGGTGGGGTCTGCAACGTCTTTCTGGCGTTCTCCAGGAATCTGAACTCGCTCCGTTAAACCGATCCACTTCCAGTTACCCACCTTGTAAAACCAACCAACTTGCATTGGAAATGGTCCTTGAGTGCTGTTCAAAGCAAATGGAAAGGAGAGTTTTGACCCAAAAAATTGAAAAACTGACTCATAAAAACTTAAAATAGAAAACATAGTTAGCAACTACCTCACCCTGAATTAAACGACACTATCCCCAGTATTATCAAGCCTGAAGAAGGTGAATAAAATAGATAAAAAACAAAAGGAATTGAAATTTTGAAAAGAAAAATGTAACCTGGAGGGGGTGTTGATCGACACTGGTAAGGGTATCGATCGACACCTTAAATATTAGCTATGTCGAGCGGCATAATCACTTATATCGATCGATAGGTGCATCGGAAGCTCGTCCAAACGTTTTCTTCTCCTAAAAATCAAAACCAAAAAGAACACCAAACATAAAATTGTAAAAGAAAACAAAAATAAAATAAATAACAAGACTCACAAATGGGTTGCCTCCCATTAAGAGCTTGTTTTTAGTCCGTTAGCTTGACTGTATCGAGGAAGTAGATGTCTAGAAGATCTGCACTCTTCCATGGAATGAGTCCAGGAAACAATCTCTGCGTTCTCTGCAGAATCTCTTGAATGACCACCTCTCCTTTAACCTTGAACTCCTGAGGAATGATGACTTTCATCTTCGCGAAAGGCTTTAAAGGCCTCTTAGGCTTCACCTCTTCTTTTCTTTTCCCTGCAAATTCATCAAAAAAACCAAGCTTTCGAGGAATTCGTTGCTTGCATGAGCGCGTAACAGCCTTTTGAGGTTTAATGAAATCAGAAGAGTTAGAATTGAGTACAAGAAGTTCATACCTTGGCTCTATGGGAGGATCGTGGGATGGGATAAGTGGAATGATCTGTTCAGCAACAGATGATGGGCTAGATTCTAACTCCTTGATAAAGTTTTCATCTTCTAAAATCTCCACTGAAAATGTCTGACCATCGATGGTGGATTTTTGCCTGGTGTTCTCCATGTCAAAATCCATGACAATATCATCTAGATCAAGTTTGATCTTCCCTTTCCTCACATCGATTTGCGCGCCAGCAGTATCTAAGAAAGATCTTCCCAAAATCAAAGGATCTTCAGGTTTATCGTCATATTCCAAAACCACAAAATCCGCAGGAATAATGTAGTCTTGAATCTTAATAGGCACATCCTCTAGAATTCCTTTTCGGAATCTTCTAGAACGATCAACTAGAAGAAGAGACATCCTAGTTGCCCTGAAATCAGTCATCCCAAGATTAATAGCAACAGACAATGGCATCAAATTAATACCAGACCCTAAATCACAAAGAGAATGAGGAAACTGCCCTGTTGAGATTGAACAATTAAGCACAAAGTTTCCTTGATTGGGAAGCTTGACAGGAATTCTGCTCTTGATCATAGCACTCCTCTGATACCACTACGTCCTTCTTCTTCTTCTTAGGCACTGGAGCAGTGTTTAAGAGAATCGATCTTATATCTCTAGTTAGCAAGGCTCCTTCCTCAGGATTAATTCAATTTGCTACAAGTCGCTTGACGTAACTTCTAAGTGCATGAGAAAGCTTAACCGCATCAACAAGAGGCATCTCAACCATCACTTTGTCAATCATCTTCTTACAAATATCCTCTTCAATCTACTGCTTGGACCTTCTGTCTCTGGGGAATAAAAGCTTGGGCATGTAGACCTTTTCCTCTGAAGCAACCGCAATTGTCGCAAAATTAGGTGCTGTCTGGATGGGGTATCGATCAACACTCCCATGTGGGTGTCGATCGGCACTTGCTCTTTGTGATGCGATCTTGGATGATTTTTGATGCGGTGTCGATCGATGCTCAGTATCAGTATCGATCGACACTTGGTCTGCAGTCCCGAAAATTTCCTCCGTTTCAGCTTGAACGGCATTGCAAGCGCTCCTTGGGTTTACATCAGTCTTCGCAGGAAGATACCCCTCTTGTCTCTTGATAGAACCAGCTGTTTGAGCTACTTGAACATCTAGCTTCTTGACATGAGTGCTCAATGCTGAAATCTTTCCATCCAAATCCTGATACATAGTATCCATCTTCCCATTGAAGTTTACCATCATCGTTTGTTAGCCTTCTAGGATCCGCTCCAGCATATTCTTCATCGCATTGTCCTGCTCATGAGGCTTCTGATAAGATGAGGAACCATAGTTCCTGTTGAGGTTGCTGCTCTGATACATCTTTTGATAGGACGAACCATATCCTTGCTTTTGAAACCCAATCCCATTGATGTAGTTGACATCATCTGGCTCTAACGTCTCAACCTCTTGAGAAAACAAGACTGACTTCTTCCCAGCTATAAGACTATGCATCGAGTCAAGCCTCCTGGTGACTTTTGCAAACTGGTTACCACTAACATCTTGCGTCTTCTGGCTCCTCTCGTAGTCCAAGTTCTTAGCACTATTGCTGTTCGCCAAGTTCTCGATCAGTCTCAAGGCAGCTTCTGGGGAATTTGTCATGAAGTTCCCATTGCTTGTTGCATCCAAAGTTACTGCATATCTCAATGAAATCCCTCTGTATAAGATGCTAAACAGCAATACATCTGTGAAGCCGTGATGGGGACAGTCTCTCTGATAGCCCTTGAACCTGTGCCACGCAACATTGTATGCCTCAGAATCTCCTTGCTTGAAGGTGGCAATCTTCGCTCTCAGATCCTTGGACTTTACATCATTGAAGAAATTGCTTAAGAAAGCATTCTTCGTATCATCCCAGTTAGTCAATGAGCCTGGTGAAAGAGTCCTTAACCAATACTTAGCTTCCACATGTAGAGATTATGGGAAAAGCTTGCAGAACAGGTAGTCCTCAGAATCTCTGTTTTCCTTGATGCTTGATGCGAGATCCTCGAATCGCTCTATATGGTCCATGGGGTTTTCATGAGAAAGACCGCATAAAGGCTCTTGAGCTACTAGTGAGAAGAATGCTGGCTTTAGCTCAAAGTCGTTTCGCTGGAATGGAGGTAGTCGAATAGCAGATCTATTGGCATATAACTCCTCTGGTCTGTTGAAATCCGCTAGCGTCCTTCCTCGCACTGCAATCTCCTCGTTCCTTAAAACGTTTTGGCGATTCTGGAGCTGGTGTCGATCGACACCCAAAGGGGGGTATCGATCGTCACCTTGTATCTTGTCGTGTCGCTCGACAGGGGCTTGGCGTCAAGCGACACAATCCTGAAGGATTGCCAAAATTCTCCTCGACGATCAATGTTCCGTCGTCGTTGATCCTCAATCCTTCTTCGTTGTATTTCAATCCTGCCGGATCACGCAGGATTCCATCTTCTCCCGGTCTCAGTATAATACGTGGTATAGCAGCCATCCTTTCTTCTCTGACTGCTCTCCTGTTCTCACGTTCCAAACGTGCTAATTCCTGAAGACCGTGTTCAACTAGCTCCTTGTCTTGGTTGCTTCTAGCATCAGTAATGTACCTGAAACGCAAAACAAAAAGAGACACAAGAAACTAGCAAGCAAAAACAAAAATAAAAAGCCTAGACAAAATCCTAATAAAATAAATCTAATGGCGTTGATTCCCCGGCAACGGCGCCGAAATTTGATATGCTCAAATTTACCTTAGAGCTACTCTCTCAAATTAAGAGATCAGATGTAGTATTTAGGGATCGAATCCACAGGGAATCAGATTGCACAATAGATTTAAAGGTTCAGATTATGCTAAGCAAAATAATAAGAATGCAAGTAAATAAAGCAGTAGATGAAACGGTTGTGAAAATCAATTAAAAAGGAGCTAGGCACAGGGAAATGATAGGTGAATCAAAATTGCAGATAATGAATTAAAGATAGGATTATGATGCACAGTTCTTAAACATGAACACGAATGTAAAACCAATCAGCTTTCACTGTAGAGATTATCTATGCTTAAATCCTAGAAGACCAAATTTCTTTGTGAATCCTAACAATCTAAACAAGCATTAAAGTTCAAGTTCAATTGTTCACAAAACCCTACACCAAATTTCTTTGCGAAAAGGAATTTTGCTCATCAAAGTCTAGATCAAGAAATCAATAAAACTGTCGTTTCTATTAAATATCCTAAGATCAGATTTCAGGTCATGAATCTAAAATCAGCAATAAACTCAAGACAAGATGAATAACTTTCTAAAGATATTAATCCTATGCAATTCAGATAGCAAATCATCAAACACCTTTGAAAATCCCTAAACCTAACAGGGAAACTACTTAGACATATTCAAAGAAGCAAACATGGTTTCATTAAAAGATATGTCTAAAAAATCAGTAAAAGAAAGCATAAGCCTAAACAATGGCTTGAAAAACGTATATATACAGGTACAAAATCGACTGGAAACCTAAAAGTAAACATCTGGAACTTTCGGGCTTCGAACGGACTTCTTCTGATTATGATTTGGGCTTTGTCGAGCAGGGAGTCGATCGACACCATCTTTAGATTTCGATTCTTCTCTTCGATTTTTGCCACTTCGTTAAGCAATGGTCCAAAACTCCCAGTAAACATCTTTTAAGCTCCAATCGTCCAAGTACCTATAAAGATTCTAAAAACCAACTGGAAATCACTAAAAGACTCTAGATATAGGACTTATATCATGGTCTAAACTGGGTAAAAACCATGATATATCAATAGACCCAAATCATTCTTCCAAACCAAGTCATGCAAATTTATGAATATGATATGTTTTATTATGACGTTTATTGAACAATTATGCAGATATATGAAGTTTTCATGAAACCCATCAAGTTAATTAATAACCAGACTAACCCAACCCTTGAACCCAGTCGAATGAGCGAATCACATATCTGAGCATAAAGCACCGGTCACACACACCTTTGCCATACGGTTCGGTTGAGAATACATTTTAATGGAGATTAGGACAAACATAAATCGATCTTCTCTCCTAATTCCTAACAGGTAACCTATTAATTGACCCCTACCTTATCAATAATCTACACATGTAAATATAGTAATTTTTGTTTTTTTACTTCTATATAAACGAACGAATTCGTTCGAATGTAAAACATAAGTTCGCGACAAAATTATACGAGTATAAAGTCTTTCTCGTCCTATTTCTCATTTTCTATATATTCTCAGTATATTATTTTCATTGTCGCATATTTTATTTGTTGGTATGATTTGGATGACTCTTTCACCATAATATATATATATATATATATATATTTTTTTTTTTTGTAACGGACACACTTCAATAATGATTAACCAAATACATTGTATGTATCCAAACATCAATATGGAACTGAAGTGCTAATATACGAAAAAATATTTGCTCGAGTACGTGCATTCCTCGCCAGCAAATCCGCTCTCTTATTGTTCTCCCGTTGTCGGTAGATGAGATTGAATTCGGGGAAGGATTCCCAGAGAATTGCCAATTCACTCAATTCCGGCTAGAAGCCGGGCCACTCATGTGGGATTTCACCATCTTTACCAAATCCGTTGAATCAGTAACAAAAGTGGCATAGTATCAGTTCTTCTTTATTAGGAAACGCATTGCCCACATAAGACCATGTAACTCTGTATGAAGGGGGGACAGGCTCTGATGGTTGCCCTGAAGTCCAAAAGAATCTGTCGTTCCATCCTGCAGCTCCAGCACCCAACCAACACTACTCGTCCATTCATCGTGTTTCCACGAACCATCTATAAAGCACTTGAATGTGGCCATGGGCGGGTCGGTATCTAAATCTTATTGCATCACTGCTGCATGAGCCGAGATATTCACCTGGATCCAGGCTTTTGATCTGGTGATGGCCATAGCCAGAGTCTCCGACGGTGCACAGGCCTATGAGTTGAAAACTTTATCATTCCTTGCTTTCCATATATACCAAATAATCCAAGGGATAGCTTGGAAGTTCTCAGCAAGCGCCTTCGAGTGAGGGAGACGCCAGAACAAAGTATCAAAGTTAGTCCGAAGGCTTTCAGAAGGGAATTGAGTGTTCCGAGGACGAAGTTTTGACAAAGACCAAGTTTTCAAAGCATGGGAACACGCAAATAAAGCATGGTTAATAGTCTCCCAATTAACCCCCCATGGGACAGGATGTCGAATCATGGATATGGTGAAAGTGCAAACGTTTATTGACCAATACCGCCCCTACTAAGCTTTGCCAGAGGAAATGGTGTAGCTTATTGGGTGCTGGTAACTTCCAGACATGGGCCTGAAGGGGGTTATCAGGAGGCAATTGTAAATAAAATCGGGTGTCTGCATCTGTAGACTTCCTAGCAATCTCATAACCTGATTTCACTGTGTACACTCCATTCTTGGTATAGTGCCAACACCAACTATCGTCTGTCATCCTTGGAGAAACCCGAAGGGTGAGAATTCATGGGAGATCTCGTAGATGGGCATTTGCCGGGAGAGCCGGTATACACCAAGTAGAATTGTCTGGATTAAGACGGTTTGCCACACGAAGCAGTGGATTGATGATGGTGTGACAACTAGACAGAGGTCTAGAATCGGTATCCAAAATACAGTAGTCCTCCTAGACCACCGTATTACGCCCATGCCCAATAATGTGCCACACAACCTTCTTGTTAAGGGCCTTTGAGGACCATATACTATGCCATCCATATGAAGGTCGATTTGGTTTGGGTGCAGAGAACAGATGGACATGTCGGAAATACCTTCCTTTAAGGAACCTCGCTGCAAGTGAGTTAGGGAACTGGTGGAGACGCCACATCTATTTTCCCAAGAGGGCCTGATTAAATCTTCAAAAGATTTGAATCTGATACCGCCCTGATTCTTGGGTAGATAAAGTTTGTTCCATGCAATCCAGTGTAAACCTCTGGATTGTGGTTTAGAACGCCACCAAAACTGTAAAACCGCACCCGCTAGTTTCTTGTATAACCCTTTAGGTTAGAGGAAACATGACATTACATAAGTTGGAATAGCCTGAGCTACAGACTTAATCATGACTTTTTTTCCTCCTTTTGAAAAAAACTTGGCTGACCATCCATTGATACGTCCATTCAGCCTATCTTGAACGTAGGCAAAGATTTGTGCTTTAGAGCCCTGAAGTTTTTCGGGAATTCCCAGA